>OV049927.1:25032539-25037539 GCA_920104205.1 Eupeodes latifasciatus
CTCTACCTGGTACATCATCCTTAGCTCCCCAGCAAGTTCTATGTACTTTTCAATTTTGGTACTGTAAGTTGTTAAAATGTTGTTGTTAAGAGGAATGGCTACATCAAAGATTTTGATAACTTTCGCAGATTTATCGAACAGGACAATATCAGGTTTGTTGGCTCTTATAGTACGGTCCGTTATAATCGCTCTATCCCAATATAACTTCACGTCACTGTTTTCAAGTACTGCTGGCGGTTCATACTTGTAGTATGGAACTTTTTGCGCAGCTAATTTATAATTATTGGCTAAAAGTTGGTGTATGATCTTTGCCACTTGGTTGTGTCTCACCGTATAGTCAACTCCTGCTAAGACGGAACATCCTCCAATAATATGGTCTATTGTTTCAGCTTGGTTATTGCATCGCCGGCATTTATCATTCGCAATATTTTCTTTTAGGATATATTTTCTGTGGTTCCGTGTTGCTATAACCTTGTCCTGGATAGCTATCATAAATCCTTCTGTTTCTGCGAAGAGAAGACCTCGTTTCAACCATAGATTGGAGTTAGTTTGATCAATGTGGGGCTGATACAATTGACTTGGATGTACCCCATGCAATGCCTTAGCTTTCCAGGTTGCAAGCAGCTGGTCTTTTGAGAACACATTCTCCGGAATTTGAAATTCTTCAGCCCTCAGATTCAGGGGGGTGTAATTCGTATCTGCTAGGCACACAGTCCGGAACAAGTCTGATGTTTCAATCTGCCCTCTGAAATAATTCCTCAGCTTCATGATTTGCGAGTACTGTAGATTGGGAACATCAAGGAGCCCTCGTCCACCAAATTCAGTTGGTAGTGAGCATCGTTCAATCGCACTTTTTGGGTGGAGACATAGATGTTTTGAAAAGCTTGTTCTGATTGACGTTGCAATCTGATCAAGATCCGTGTCCGACCACTTTACGATTCCAAACGAATATATTAGTACGGGAATTGCCCAGGTATTAATGGCTTTCCGTTTATTTCCGGCATTTAAATGCGATTGTAGAATTTTCTGCATCCTTTGGTCGAATTGATGTCGAACTTTCTTCTTAATTTCGCCATTTGCTATTCCTTTCAATTGCATGAAACCGAGATACTTGTAGTTGTCGCCCGTTGTTAGGTTGGCGATTATGTTTTCTTCGTCTATAGGATATCCATCGGTGTCATCTTGAACACTACCTTTCTGAATATGGATGGTCTTACACTTATCGATGCCAAACTCCATCCCTATATCATCACTGAACCGTTTCACATGTTCTATCATCCTATAAAGCTTCTCTTTGTTGCTCGCGAAGAGTTTCAGATCATCAACGTATAAGAGATAGTTGATAAGAAGATTTCCAGTTTCTGCTTTCAAATTGTACCCAATGTTAAGCCTTCCAAGGATTTTACTCAGCGGATTCATGCCAAGGCAGCAGTGTTGGGACCTCGCAGAAGCAAAAGAGTGGTAGAAATGATGTCAAAAAGGTGGTAGAAAAGTGGTAGAACTTAAAACCCATTTTTATGTAGTAAATCTTATATTCAATAAATTATTAAAAAATACAAATAATTAAATAAACAATAATTCAGTTCTTTCAGTTTCAAATATCACAATTCACAATAATTAAATTAGTTAGAAAAACTTAAAATTATTTTTTGCTATACAGACCGCCGGAAAATTTAAATTTTGAAGCATATTTAAATTTTGAAGCATATTTCAGTAATGCTTCCGGAGGATTAAAATTCTGAAAATTTACTGAAATTTCCCTTGCAGCCAAAATGTTGTGAACGGTTGTAGTTTTTAATTTATTTCTTTTTTCATTTTTTTATATTTTTTAAATCTGAAAATAGCGCTGCTATGCGGTAAGCAACAAAGATCCAACATATAAGAAAGATATGTTTTCAAAAATTAAATTATCCATTCCGTCTTTCAAGTTTTTTATCAAAAGCCATTGTGAAACAATGTCATCAGTTTTAAAAATTTGGAGTAATTGATTTTCTCCAATTAATTTTCTCCACTCATTATTAATTAACTCTAGTTCTGAGTTATTTATAGTTGGTGAAAAATGTTTCGTGAGACCTAAAACTGATGGCATTGTTCCATCAATGACATTTTTCGGGTTTAAATATTTGAAAAATTTTAGTTCATTGTTTGAAAGGTTAAACCTTTCTTCAATTTGAACACATAATTCAATATAATAGCTGCACATAACTTTTCGTAGTTGCATTACATCTTGTTCAACAATATCATTTTCAAATAAGTACCTTTCAAAGTAAAGGCCAAAATACATTTGAGAATATGGTAAATAGTTTTCACTGTTTTTTAAATTTGTGTTTACATTAATATTATCTGGTTTTAAAAAATTTTTCATTAAATTTAATTTTAATGTAGTCATACTTTCGAATATCAAGTGTATTTTTGTGTTCTCAGATTGAAATGTTTTATTTAACTCGTTTATAAATTTAAGATTTATTGACAAAAAATTTAAATATACTATAAATATTAAAAGGTAGAGTTTAATGATAGGTGAACGGTGAGTTGCAAAAAGTGGTAGAATTTGCTTTTTAGGTGGTAGAGTTTCATGAACACCAAAAAGTGGTAGAAATACCACTTAAGTGGTAGAAGTCCCAACACTGCAAGGCAGAACCAAAGTGGGCTGAACGCATCTCCCTGGAAAATTCCACATCTTATAGGTATAGGTGAGCTCACATTTGGTCCAAGGTGAAGTTTTATGTTCCGTTTGTTCATGGCCACCTCCATAAAACGGATAACTCTTCCATCAATCTTGTAGGTGCGGAGAATTTCCAACAAATAGGAGTGCGGAAGACTATCAAAAGCTTTTTTGTAGTCAATATACCCCATGGAGATATTGCGCTTATTTTTAAGTGCTTGGTGAACAAGCACAGAATCAATCACAAGTTGTTCCTTGCATCCCATAGAGTTCTTCGAGCATCCTTTCTGTTCATGTGTTATAATGTTGTTAACAGTACAGTGTTGATACACACGGTTGGTGAAAATTTTTGTTAACAATTTGTAGGTGGTTGAATGACAGGTGATAGGCCTAAAATTAGCTGGATCTGTTGCATTGGTTCCTTTTGATATAAGGAATGTATTTCCAGTCATCATAAATGCCGGCATTCTTCCGGGTTCCATCAATAGCTCAGAGAAATATTTTGCAATAAGCATATGAGAAGCTGTAAATTTTTTTAGCCATATGTTTTGGATTTTATCCGGACCAGGCGACTTCCAATTGCTGCTTTCCCTTATTGCTTCATTAACTTCTTCTGAAGATATGCAGTTGTTATGCATCTCGATGTAGTTGCAACTCTTTTCTCGTTCTTCAGAAATCCACGTGGTATTAAGATTGGTAATTTTTGGTCTGCTCCAAATATCTTTCCAAAATGCCTCAACTTGTTCCATAGAAGGAAATATGCATGAGTCACCTGCTTGTGGGTTTCCAAGTTTTCTGTAGAATTGCTTTTGATTTCTTCCGAATAGTTCGTTTTCAAGCTTCCTGGCTCTGCTTTCTTTATATCTTCGAAGTCTTTTTGAATAAACTGCCAGTTGTTGTGATTTTTTGTCCTTTAAGTCTGTCAGCAAGTTCAATGTCAGTTGCTGGATCGGTATCGGAGAGATGATAGTTTTTATCTGCTTCTGGATATGCTTTGACCTCACTCCACTCGTGTAAGCAGTTAGTCTGCCTAAATCTTGTCTTATTTTTTCAATTTTGTTAACAAGACGGCGCTCCCATGCAGGCAATGAAGCAATTCCATCCCTCTGTGGTGCTCTTCCTTGAGTCGTCATTTTTTTCCCCATGGTTCTCACTACAGCAACTGCGGCGACATATATGAGGCAATGAACCTGTTCGATGTCCCCAGCAGTTGCTAGGTAGTCGGGTAAAATGTGGGTGTTAACTATTTCAGCAAGCTCGTTGACTTTTTTGTTGTTATAAAGTCTTGGGATTCCATCTCTGAGGAGGGGGTCGCTATTTTCATATATTGCAAGTGCGGCTCTAAAATTATCCCGGAGCGTACTTTGAGTTTCCGAGTGAGTATCTTCTTCTCCTTCTGTTGTTAAATATTCTGGAGCTGCAGATAAAGGGTTTTGGGCGTCAGCTGGGTGCTCGGGATCAGGCACATCTGTGACTTCGACGGCTAAATTTGCGTTCAGCTCGGTATGTGTTTGGACTTCGGGTCTGTTTCCGTCCGATGTGATATGTTCTTGTGCTTGCTGTTTGGTATCTTGAATTTCGTGTACGGTGAGTAGTTTTCTTGTTATTATAGCCCTTCTTCTGTCTGCTATGTTTTGTTCTGTGAGTGTCGAGAAATTGGGGAATTGTTGTAGAAAGAGTTCTCTCATTTCTGTTCTATAAACATGCATTTCTGTTTCCAATTTAGTAGATATGAAGTAGGAACGTAATATACATTTATTCATTTCGGGTGTCCATTTAATACGTTGCCTAGGTAGACCTGCGTTTATGGTTGTCGAGGTATTCCTTAACAAAGCACGTGCAGCAGGTTGTTGTTGGTTGTTTACGTGGATTGGGCTATTGTTGTGGTGAGTGGCTTCTTCGGGTGACCCGGACAGAGTCCTCACAGACATCTGACCACCAACGGCTCGCATACTGTCACCCCCAGCGTTGGCTCCAGGTGGTGCCCCGACGTCCTCGGGCAGCGGCAAAATTTCATTCATATTCACATTTGTAGTCTCCATTTTTGATGGGTTGGGATAATTGGTTCATTGCACTTCTCCACTCTGACCTGTTTGACATGGGTGGCCCTGGGTCAACATAGCTCAAAGTTTCGTAGAAGTGAATGGTAAGCCCCCCCGCCTCTTCACGGCTTATCCCTGGGGGGGTTATTATTATTATTATTATTATTATTATTATTATTATTATTATTATTATTATTATTATTATTATTATTATTATTATTATTATTATTATTATTATTATTATTATTATTATTATTATTATTATTATTATTATTATTATTATTATTATTATT
>OV049927.1:25042539-25044435 GCA_920104205.1 Eupeodes latifasciatus
AGATCTCTATTCTCCTTTCTGCCTTGTGAAACAAGATTATATCAGGTCTATTAGCTGGTATGTGCTGGTCTGTTGTTATGGCTCTATCCCAGTAGAGTTTTTTGGTTGAGCTTTCAAGCACAGGAACTGGTTGGTATTTGTAGTATGGTAGGTGATCCGTGAGAAGTCCATTATCGAGTGCTAATTGTTGGTGGATTAGCTTTGCTACGTTATTATGCCTGTGTGTGTATTCGTAAGAGGCAAAAGCACTGCATCCAGATATGATGTGTTCGATTGTCTCTCCATTTTCTCCACATCTTCGGCATTTATCTTCCACAGATTCTTGAATAACAAATTTGCGATAGTTTCTTGTTGCTACCACTTTGTCCTGTATTGCCATAATAAAACCTTCTGTTTCAGAAAAAAGTTTGCCTTGTGTAAGCCATAAATTTGAGCTTTGTTGATCTATGTGGTCCATGTGAAGGTCATGTGGATGCACTCCATGAATTGCCTTAGATTTCCACCCTGTTATTTGTTGGTCAATGCTTTTAATACTTGTTGGTTGAGGTGAAGTATCTGAACTGAGACGCAACGGTGTGAATTCATCATCGACAAGTGCAATGGCTTTCAGTAGGGAAGACTGATTGGCACGGAAATATTGACGAAGGTTCGTTATTTGATTATAATGCATGAGGCTGAGATCTGCAATTCCAAGTCCACCTAATTTGCGAGGTAGTGATGTTCGTTCGACTGCGCTTTGTGGATGATGGCTACGGTATTTTGTCAGCGTCGTGCGAATCATCATTTCCAGCCTCATGATGTCAGTCGAGGACCATTTAATAACTCCAAAAGAATAAGTTAGTAAAGGTATTGCCCAGGTGTTGATGGCTTTGGTTTTATTTCCTCCATTGAGTTTTGATTTCATTATAATTTTCAAACGATTTTGAAACTGGGAGGTCAAAGATTTTTTTATTGCTGTATGGTTGATTCCTTTGAGTTGAAGGAATCCAAGATATTTGTAGGAGTCACCATGTTGCATTTCCTCAATTACTTTTTCTTCATCAATTTGACACCCTTCGTTTCTTTCGTCAATCTTTCCTTTAACAAGGTGAATCACTTTGCATTTATCAATCCCAAATTCCATCTGTATGTCAGAACTAAAGCTCTTCACTACTTCTATCATCTGGTGTAGTTTTTCTCTTTTGTTGGTGTAGAGTTTTAGGTCATCTACATATAGTAGATGGTTTATTGTGTAGTCAAACGTTTCTGTTTTGATGGTGAATCCAGATTTTATTCTGCTCAAAATACTGCTGAGTGGGTTAAGGCCTATGCAAAATCAAAGACAGCTGAGGGAATCGCCTTGAAAAATCCCCCTTTTTATGAAGATGGGTTTACTTATTGATCTTTCCTAGCAGAGTCTTGTGTTCCATTTCAGCATCAAACTTTTCAAGCAGTTGACTATAGTTGGATCTATTTTGTATATTTAAGAATTCTGATCAGATAGTCATGGGGCATTGAGTCGAATGCTTTCTGGTAGTCAATGAAGGCCATGCTGAGATTTCTTTTCTTCCTCAAAGCTAGTCCTGTGATGACAGAGTCAGAAATCAGTTGATCCTTGCAGCCCATAGATTGTCTTCTACATCCTTTCTGCTCATCAGATACGATGTTATTTATAGAACAGTGATGATAAATTCTATTTGTGAAAATTCTAGTGAAAAGCTTGTATGATGTTGATAGGCATGTAATAGTTCGATATTTCGACGGATCTTCGCATGGAGAGCCCTTTGGCAGAAGATAGGTAATTCCAGTTGTGAAAAATTTTGGAGAGGATTCGGATTGCAGTAGTATCTTATTGAAGCATTTGGCTAATTGGTCGTGAGTAGTCTTCAGTTTCTTTATCCATATGTTTTGAAGTTT
>OV049927.1:25044635-25297454 GCA_920104205.1 Eupeodes latifasciatus
TATAATATTATTATTATTATTATTATTATTATTATTATTATTATTATTATTATTATTATGTATTATTATTATTATTATTATTATTATTATTATTATTATTATTATTATTATTATTATTATTATTATTATTATTATTATTATTATTATTATTATTATTATTATTATTATTATTATTATTATTATTATTATTATTATTATTATTATTATTATTATTATTATTATTATTATTATTATTATTATTATTATTATTATTATTATTATTATTATTATTATTATTATTATTATTATTATTATTATTATTATTATTATTATTATTATTATTATTATTATTATTATTATTATTATTATTATTATTATTATTATTATTATTATTATTATTATTATTATTATTATTATTATTATTATTATTATTATTATTATTATTATTATTATTATTATTATTATTATTATTATTATTATTATTATTATTATTATTATTATTATTATTATTATTATTATTATTATTATTATTATTATTATTATTATTATTATTATTATTATTATTATTATTATTATTATTATTATTATTATTATTATTATTATTATTATTATTATTATTATTATTATTATTATTATTATTATTATTATTATTATTATTATTATTATTATTATTATTATTATTATTATTATTATTATTATTATTATTATTATTATTATTATTATTATTATTATTATTATTATTATTATTATTATTATTATTATTATTATTATTATTATTATTATTATTATTATTATTATTATTATTATTATTATTATTATTATTATTATTATTATTATTATTATTATTATTATTATTATTATTATTATTATTATTATTATTATTATTATTATTATTATTATTATTATTATTATTATTATTATTATTATTATTATTATTATTATTATTATTATTATTATTATTATTATTATTATTATTATTATTATTATTATTATTATTATTATTATTATTATTATTATTATTATTATTATTATTATTATTATTATTATTATTATTATTATTATTATTATTATTATTATTATTATTATTATTATTATTATTATTATTATTATTATTATTATTATTGTCATTATTATTATTATTATTATTATTATTATTATTATTATTATTATTATTATTATTATTATTATTACTATTATTATTATTATTATTATTATTATTATTATTATTATTTTTATTATTATTATTATTATTTTTATTATTATTGTTATTATTATTATTATTACTATTATTATTATTCTTATTATTATTTTTATATTATGTAAGTAGGTATTATTATAATAGTAGTTATAGGATTATTGCTTAGGTATTCATTAGATATTATTAGAAGTAGGTAATATTATAGTTAAGATATTATTATAAGTATTATTATTTATTATTATTAAGTTTTATTATTAAGTATTAATATTATGTGTAGGTATTATTATAGGTATTTTATGTATTATTAATAAGTATTATTATTATTGTATTATCATTATGTTTTACTATTAAGAGTTTTATTAGGTTAAGATATTATACTTATGTTATCTTATAAAGTATTAGTATTATATTAAGTATTAGGATTATCATTATGTTTTATTATAACAGGTATTATTATAATTGATATTATTATTATAGATATAATTATGTAGTGTTAATGGATTGTAGTTTAATATTATTATTAAGTGTTATTATTTTTCTTTTTTATTTATTATTGCAATCCGAGGTTTACACATAGAATGAAGGAAATTGTGTCGACTTTTTGGCTCAAAAACACTCTATATGAAGATATAAATACTTCGTACGTATCACCCTTCAAAACCCTTTTGTTTACATTGTTGTATTTGTAATGTGGAAGAATTCAACGAGTAAAATTGACGTGTTTTCACGCATACATAGACACATTTACTGAGTTTTTAGGGGAAATTTCATAAATTAGAAGAGAAATTACACGCACACTAAGAAATACTTTATGAGGCCAGTTTCCGGTTTAGCTTGTAGGCAAACCAATATGGCTACCGAGGATTTATATCTTTACTAGAGTGTTTTTGTTTTGGCTGCTAAATTAACTGTCTCCCTTATTCTGCTGGCTGCTTATGGGAACGGAAATAATATTTTTCTCTCGGTCCCCCGAGATGTCTCCACTTTCGATACTACCGCCAACGACGCGACGGCGCGCGCGGCGCATTGGGCGTCCGGTCGCGCAAAAAATGTCTGCCCATGAGAGTACTATAGTTTTCATATACAAAGGTGATACGGGTGGCCTCGTACCCTCTAGTTTATACTACTTTAGTGCTATCGGTCGATAATTTAATAATGGGAGAAGAAGATTCGTGTGTCTATAATTGTCAACTATCGGAAGGCATTAAATTACTTTGTTGTGTTGATCACTTAAATCGACAATGTTTCTCCATTGAAACCAGCTAAAGTTGTATTCTCCCAATCAGGTCAGCAATTGGTTAAGTTGTCATTCGATGCTTATAGTTATACAAGCAGAGTAAGCCCAGGACTAGAAGATAAATGTAGAAAAGGAGACTGGGATGCGACCCACACTGATAACTTCCCATCCGTGCCCGTGTCTGCCTATTTTCGTAAAACTTTGACACAATATTAATAACAATATTTTGTGTGAGATACAAAAATTGAAGTCAATATTTATCTTTGTTACCATAATACTTAAGTCGAAAACCATTTCTTATCAATTTTTTGTTGTTTTTGTGAGTTTGCATGTTTTGTAAAAAAAAAAGTTGACAATAAAATGTTTCTTACAATAAATACAATTATTTTGCAGATAATATTATTTTTTGTTCGTACAATATTCGAAGTGACAAATATTTTTTTTTCAGTTTTTTTGATTAAAAAAAAAAACGTTTATAAATTTTTTTTTAAATTATACTACCCGTGTTTTGTTGGAAAATCTATGCATAGTATAGTAGGATTTTACACGAATAACGAAAACAATATCTATAGTATGAACGAACACTACCGATAAAAGTTAGAGTAGAATCTTACTATGGATGGGTTTTTGACATTTATACGAGTCTCGAATGTATATTATGTGATTTCATTCTCAAATGTTGGTACGATTGATATTGCATTTGTATCTCGATGGCTGTGTTCGTTGAGTAGTTGTGTATTTGGAATCATGTGTGTTTTCCATTGGGGAAAAATCAATCTATTACTGTTGATATTATTTAGTTTTGTTAGTGAAAATGGACTAACTGGGCTTATTTTGCAAGAGAAAACAATCGAAAAGATATTTATGTTTTGCTATGTTTCCACCAAAGGTTTATCTCAGTTTAGAATAAATAAATCTTTTTGGTGTTTCCACCGCACACGAAGATTTAAGAATGATTAAGTTTGAGAGCGCACACAGGGATGGTTGAGAGTTGTAAGTCACTAGGCCCTGGTCCTTCATGGACTGTTGCGCCACCTAATTTATTTTTTTTTTTAAGTTTGAGAGCATTTTCTAAAATGCAAATGGTGCTTCGATGTTTCTTATGAAGTACAAGTGAGATAGTTTGATTCGTGTTAAACAATGAAAAACTGAATAGTTCAGCACCATACAAGAATATGCTACCTACTCCTTGTGCATTTTTTTTTTAATTTGATCAAAACAAAACGATATTTTTTGTTAACAAACATGCAAATAAATACACAATAACGCATTATATGTAAAACCAACTGCTCCACACAGGTTTTTCTTCACAAATTTTGACTCGACTCCGATCCCCCACCCGAATTGAGGCGAATCAAGCTCATTTCAACTCGATTCAGGTATATAAAGAATTTGGGCGAGCTTCAAGCTCGCTTCAACACCACATGTTAATGTAGTAGTCTACGAACAAACCCTCTTCTTAAAGTTTTTATTTTATGTCAAATTGTTTGGTTAAAACTTTGAAATCGACTATCACATCACACAGACGTATTTTCTTGATTTTGATAGTCAACTATTAAAAATCAGCTTACACGATATCACCCCTGGTCTGAATTTCGCTATTTTGTTTTGGAATTTTTTGATAAATTATTCTGGCAAATATTCAATTGTATCAACTTTCAAATATAAAAACCGGACTACTGCGGATCGTTTTTTTTGGCAATTTCTCACTGTACCTGGAATTCCAAAAAAAAGCACTTACTAATTTGGTATCAATTCACATAATAAGTGCGTTTTTTTCGTATTCCATATATAGTACAGCGAGAAATTGCCAAAAAAACGATCCGCAGTAGTCCGGTTTTTATATTTGAAAGTTGATACAACTGAATATTTGCCAGAATAATTTATCAAAAAATTCAAAAAAAAAAATAGCGAAATTCAGACCAGGGGTGAAATCGTGTAAGCTGATTTTTGATAGTTGACTATCAAAATCAAGAAAATACGTCTGTGTAATGTGATAATCGATTTCAAAGTTCTAACCAAACAATTTGACATAAAATAAAAACTTCAAGAAGGGGGTTTGTTCGTAGACTACTACATTAACATGTGGTGTTGCAGCGACCTTGAAGCTCGCCTAAATTCTTTATATACCTGAATCGAGTTGAAATGAGCTTCGCCTCGATTCCGGTCGGGGATTGGAGTCGAGTCAAAATTTGTGAAAAAAAACCTGTGTGGAGGAGTTGGTTTTATAGATAATGCGTTATGGTCTGTTTATTTGCATGTTTGTGTACAAAAAATATAGTTTTGTTTTAATCAAATTAAAAAAAAATTGCACATCTACCTACTCCATGTGCAATTTTTTTTTCTTATATGGTGCTGAATTATTCAGTTTTTCATTGTTTAACACGAATCAAACTATCTCACTTGCACTTCTTGAGAAACATCGAAACGCCATTTGCATTTTAGAAAGTGCTCTCAAACTTAATCATTCTTAAATATTCTTGTGCGGTGGAAACACCAAAAAGATTTATCCAATCTAAACTGAGATAAATCATTGGTGGAAACATAGCAAAACTAAATTATCTTTTCTATTGTTTTCTCTTGAAAAATAAGCCCAGTTAGTCCATTTTCACTAACAAAACTAAATAATATCAACAGTAATGGATTGATTTTTTCCCCAATGGAAAACACACATGATTCCAAATGCACAACTACTCAATGAACACAGCCATCGAGATACAAATGCAATATCAATCGTACCAACATTTGAGAACGAAATCACATAAGATCCATTCGAGACTCGTATAAATGTCAAAAACCCATCCATAGTAAGATTCTACTCTAACTTTTATCAGTGTTATTCATACTCGTACTATGGATATTGTTTTTGTTATGCGTGTAAAATCCTACTATACTATGGATAGATTTTCCAACAAAACACGAGTAATATAATATAAAATTTATTTAAAGTCGCTAGCGATATTGGTTCATGAGATATTTTGGGTCAACCAAAATATGCCCTTTTTAACTTGCGACTCATAGAAACTATCTATATGGCAAGTTTTGGATTCGTAAAAAATTTCGAATTCGAGATTTAAATCAACGATGACGCTACGATGGTAGAGAAGTAGAAAAAAGTGGGTTTCCCGATTCCGTCCGTCTGTCTGTCTGTCTATCCTCGTCTTTACAGCTTAAGTCATTGGGTCAATTGATATCGAATCTGGAAAGTAAGGTTTTTAGTTGATTCGCGTTAGTCGCTTTTTATTGTTTTTGGTAAAAAATCGATGAAATTCGAATTTTCTTAAAAACAAACCGATAGATTTTTTTTTAATGTTCGCAAATTATTTTTTTAATTTGGCTTCTTTTAATTTAAAAAAATAATATTTTTGTATTACTGCAGAATTGTACAACCGTAGAGCCGTTATTTTGTTTTTGAGTTTTCTCAAGAATTAATCAACCGATATCAATCATTTTTTTTTCTACACAACCTCCTATACTGTCGCAATACTATTTAATATTCCAAAATGTCATTGTTTTTGGTTTAAAAAAAATAATAATTCTTTTTTTATGAAATTCGATATCTTGAAAATCGGTCATCATTTTTTTACGGGATTAAAATTTAAAAAGTGTATTAATAAGCTCGTAATAACTGCATAATGTTTTTAACCTTTAAGCGGGCGAATTTTGTATTTGATCCTCCGGGATCAATTTAAAAAAAAAAATAAAAAAACACAATTTACATTTGTATCTTAATTTTTATTTTTAAATTATTTATAACTTCAGATCCCTTACCACTGGTGGGGGGAAATCTTTAGTTAAAACAATTCGAACTGAACTCTGATTTACAACTCCCTCCTGGCTGGTCATCCCAGCAGTGTTGCCGAATCTCATGATTCTCATGATTTTTCACCCCCATCTCATGATCTCATGAATTTATTGAAAATCTCATGATTTTTCAAATCTTCCTTCAAAAAAGATTAATTTTAAAAATATAGATTGTTGCGTTATAATCGAACGCAACAAGTCTTCTTCACATTTAATTTTAATTTTATTAAAATGATGCATTTTACATCCACTTTTGTTTTGTTGACTTTATTTGATTTGACAAATGTCACATTCCTTCGACACGAGGATGATAGAGAGCGGGACGGCCATAGTCCTTCTGACCATGGTTCTCTCTGTCATTTTCGTGAGGAAAAAAATACCAAGTCTCGTTTCAGGTTTAAAAAGAAGGTTGGTTTCCATTCAAGTGAAACCAAACCAGATGGACGGTCTGGTGGATGCATACGGACAAGTTGCGCGAGAAGTAACTCCAAATGGAGAATGGCCTACGGCCCAACGTAAAGTTTGAAAAAATTGTAAATTTATTTTCGTAAAGTTTAAAAAAAAAAAAAGAAATTGTAAATTTATTTTCTTTTGGAATTCTTTTATTTAATTTGTTATTTCTTTAACGGTAACAGTATTAATGATGAAATTTTTGTAATACTTGTACCTAACAGATTTCATAGACTTATGGACGGTTAAGTTTCGAGAAACTTAGTTCGGGGTTTAGCTTACAGATACCAAATTGTAATTATTTTGTTTGTTCTTTTCTTTCGCGCGATTTTAAAAAAAGTTAAAGTTGAAGTTAAAGTTAAAGTTAAGTTAAAGTTTTTCTCAATTTTAAATTTCGTAATCCTTGTTCGATCTCAAAGATGAAAGTGGGGGTGGCTGAATGCAGCTCCTGGAATCGTCGTGACCTAGAAGTGAATCCAGCGGGCGGCGAATTCCAGGGTGACTTGCATTTAGCTGTGAGAGAAGAGCGAGTAAGCGGGATCGCGAGAATTTCATCACAAGTTGAGATCAACAAGCCGATCTTCGATTGGCTGTTGATGATGTGATTGAAATCCGCCACTCCATATTGGCTGAAAGCTAAAATGGTGGGAGACGAAATAGAAGAGACAGGACAGATCTTGAGGTCTGGCCGTCAATTCTTGGCAAACTTTCAAAGTGGGAAGCTGAAGAAAAAAATTTTGGTGATTTGGAACAAGGATTGTGAAAAAAAAAATTGAGGAAAAATTATAAAAATTAGTGACGTAGTGCAAGAAAAATAAGGAAGGAAAAATAATTTAGAGAACGAAAGGAGAGGAAAAACAAAAAGAGCTAGTTGGGATTTTGCAGAAAAAAAGATAAGTACAATTTTTTGGTTCTGTGTTTTGTTGTAAATTTTTTTTATCCCAAATTTTATTGATGGGAATTAAGACCTTAACGGTCTTTCTTCATGGTCTATGAAATCGTTTAATTTTTGAAAAGATCCTGAGTTTTCATCCTGCTTTTGCAAGGTTTCTCAGGCAGTTTTGCATTAATAAATTTCTCATAAAAGATATCCATTTTGTGTTATATTTTCTTCTACAGTGGTTTTATTGTTTCGCTCCTGTTTTCTTTTCGTGTACTTTTTAAAGGTTTGCAATTTCCTTTTTTTTTACATTTCAGGAAAAAAATTGCTGGCACCCTCTTTCCTACGAAACGTAAGACCGCCCCTGTGGCAATTATAACAAAATTTATATTCATTTTGATATCAACGTGATATCAAAGTCATCAGCAACTTTATTAATCGAATCGTCGATTAATTTGTATTCGCTGAACCCACCCCTTGCTGAGCTCGTCGTGGTGCCAGCACTTTATTTGCTGCCTGTTGCAATTTTTGCCTCTTCGCCGCTGTGGTTTGACAGATCGGCAAATTCGTGCACATTTGCATTTCTTAAATCGCGGTTAAATTTGTTCAAGTGTTTTTGTTTGTTTTAATTTCATTTTGATTTCTTTTTTTTTTTAAATTGATAAATATAAAAATTAATTACGGGCAAATAAAATTGCAACAAATTGTCCCCCATAACGTGGGGCTTGTAAAAGGAAAAAAATTTACTTCATTCTTTTGGAAATTTTGTGTGGAAAAATTTACTTGTCGTTTTTGGGAAATTTTGTGCTGTGTCGTGGTGTCTGTTTTTTTTTATAAGTTTCTGTGTTCTTTTGTTTGCAATTGGTACTGCTAATTGTTTTTTTGCTTTTTATACAGGATATCTGTGAAGTTCAATTAAGGAAAAATCTTGTGGAATTCGAAGTGGAACAGCGGTGGAAATTTTTCCAAAAATTAACCCAATTTGGTTGGCAGGTTGAAGGTGCAAAATTTTACGGAGAATCAGTGAGGATAAATCAGGAAAAACTTGTGTGACTAGGAGTTGAAGCAGTTGTGGAAATTGTCCAGTCCATTGGCTATTGAAGGTTTTCAGTATTTAATTGAGTGAGTGATTTTCTTTTTATTTTTTTTTTTTTGTTTTTTTTTTATAATTTAATTGCCTAAAAATACATATACACATATATTTATTTATATATATATATATATATGTATATATATAATAGTGATTTGAGACTTGGGGGTTGATTTTGAAGGTGACCTTCTACATACCTATATATATTCATACATATACAATTCAATAGGAATTCAATAAGAATTTTGGCGGGAACAATTTCATTTTTTTTTATTGACGGTTCTCGTTTTGTGCGGTTTTGAAATTTTATTTAATTTTAATATAAATTTTATTGGTGTTACCATAGTAATTTTTATTTCGTTTCTCGAAATTAATTTTAAAATAATTTTTGCTATTGTGACCATATTAATTCTTTTAGGTTTCCTTAAAATTTATCTGAACATAAATATTTTTTCTTACGTGATCTTTTATTGGTGTGACCAGAGTTATTCGTTTTTTTTATTGCTTAAAATTAATGGGAATATTATTATTTCCTTTTTCTTCTGGTGGTATATTGTTTTTGGTTATCTTAAAATTTATTTGAATTGCTATTGGTGTTACCATAGCAGCTTTTTTTGTTTTCTTAAAATTAATTTCAAAAAAAATTAGCTGGTGTTATCACATTGATTTTCTTTTAGTTTTTTTTTTAATTTATTTGATTCTTTTTCGTTTCTGGGATTACCATATTAACTTTTTTGTTGTCTTAAAATTAATTTTAAAATAATTTTGCTGGGGCTATTGTATTGATTTTCTTTTAGGATTTCTGAAAATTTATTTGGTCTTTTGTTGGGGTGACCATATTGATTCTTTTTTGATCCCTTAAAATTAATTTCAATATTACCTTTTTCTGGTGTTACCATCTTACTTTTTGTGGGTTATTTGAAAATTTATTTGAATTTACTCTATTGGTGTTACCATATTGTTTTCTTTTTCTATTACTAATTTTTTTATTTGTTAAAGTTGAGGTTGAGATTTTCTTTAAGATTTTCTTCTTTTTTGTTAAACATTGATCGTTTTGGAATTTTTTTTTGATTGGGCATAATAGTCGTCGTTGTTTTAATTCTTTCTTTTGTATCGACGGTTTTAAATAAAATTTGTTTTTGTAGTTTTCTTTTGGAAATGCTTTTCTTTTGTCAGGATGGATATTAACAGGTTTTCTAAAGAAGAACTTGTTTATGAGTTACGAGCGCGGGGGCTAAAGGAAGGGTCTAAGGTGGATGAGATGAGGATGACTCTCAGGGCTAGTCGAATGCTGGAACGGACTGGTTCAATTTCTTCGGATAGTCCTCACTATCCATATTCATTTGAAGAGGATTCGAAGGCTGTTAGGGCGAACATTTTAGAAATTAGGGATTTGCTTCCAAGTGTATCGAAAAATCCGAAGTCGTCGGATTATCAGAAAGTTTTGACGAAAATCGAGTGGTCGTTGGGTAGGATTGCTAGGGCTAAGGCAGAATCGTCTGATGAGGTTAACGAGGCAGCGGATTTAAGGGGGGAAATTTTACTTTTAATGGCTAAATTGTCCGAGGTAGAGGAGGTGATGGAACCTCCTAAAAATGTTGATGATAATAATAATAATAATAACCAATCATCAATGTCGACAGCAGATTTGGAAGCGCCAGCTGCGTCAGTCGGCCAACGAACGAGCTCTAGTGGGTTCCAAATACAGGGTGACACACCCCGTGACCGGAACCCCGAGCGACCATACAAGTGGAACGTGCAGTTCTCTGGTGAACGGTGCGGTTCATTAGTGAACTCTTTTATTGAAAGAATCGAGGAATTAAGGGAAGCTCGTGGTGTTTCTGAGGAAGCAATTTACAGGTCAGCGGTGGATTTATTTACTGGGAAGGCGCTTCTTTGGTTTAGGGCGATTAGGGACACGGCTTCAACATGGAAAGAGTTGGTTAGGGAATTGAAGTTGGAGTTTTTGCCCTCCAACTATGATGATCTCTTGTAGAATGAGGTCAGGCGTCGAACCCAGGGTAAGGAAGAGTCAATAGGCATGTACGTTGCGCTCATGCAGACTCTTTTCAAACGTTTTTCGGAGCCTCTGAGTGAGAATAGGAAGTTGGCTATTCTCATGAAGAATATCGCTCCATTTTACCAGACACAGCTAGGTTTAGCTGACATTAAGTCAGTCAATGATTTGGTGGCCTTGGGCAGAAGGCTGGAAACCATTAGGGAAAATGTCGAGTCTTTCGTTCCTCCACCCTCTTATCGCAACAGGTCGGCTTTGGAGCCGGATGTTGCTTATATCGCCTCGGTATCGGATACTCGAGTTGCGGTTAATCCTGATCCCCCACCCAATGGAACCAATCGTTGTTTTAAATGTAACAGGGAAGGCCATTTTGCTAATACCTGTTCCGCTCCTAGGCGTTGTTTTGGTTGTGGTAATGTAGGGACCACAAGACAAAATTGTAGACGCTGCTCGTCGGGAAACGGGCAACGGACTCTTGGGCCAGCAGGGCAAGAGCGCCGGCGTCAGAGTTAGGAAGGTTGCCTGCTGGCGACCAGTTGGCTTGCAAAGTTAGGTTAGGTTTTACGTTAGATTCAAGCGGTGTAGATAGGCGTCCGTTTTTAGGAGTTAATATTTATGGTTTTAGGTTTTTAGGATTATTAGATTCTGGAGCATCGCGAACGATTATTTGTAGGGACGCATGGCATATTTTAAAAGATGTAGGATTACAATTAGATAGTTCAAATGTTAGGAAAGTTCATTTAGCAGATGGTGCAAGTATAGGAGTTTTAGGAATAGTTAAGATACCCATTGTTGTAGAGAGTAGGTCAATTTTGATTGAATGCTTAGTCATTCCCAACCTACCGCATGCTTTGATTTTAGGTACCGATTTTTGGGCATTATCGGGTATAGTCCCGGATTTACGTTCAAACATGTGGAGTTTTTCGAGCCAGGAGATAGTGGCTTCGATAGATACTACGTCTATCACAGAGGAGTCTGAATTAGACGAGGATCAGAAAGAGAAACTAAAGAATTTAGTCGAGAATGCTTTCAAGAATATGCCAGAGGGATTAGGGGTAACAACAATGGTAGAACATGTCATCAAAACTTCGTCGGAGCCTATTAAACAAAAGTATTACCCGGTTTCACCGGCAATGCAGGAGCATATAGATAGATCACTTCAGGAGATGTTGGAAGAGGACGTGATTGAGAAATCAAACAGTCCATGGGCTTCCCCAATTGTTCTCATTAGGAAAAAAGATGATAGTTTTAGGTTTTGTGTCGACTTTAGGAAGGTTAACCAGGTTACAGAAATGGATGCGTATCCGTTGCCGATAATTTCGGCTATTTTAGATAAACTTAGGAATGCCAAATTTTTAACATCGTTGGACATTAAGTCCGCTTACTGGCAGATTCCAATGGCATTGGAATCGCGGAAATACACTGCCTTTACGGTACCTGGTAGGGGTCTATTTCAATTCAAAAGAATGCCTTTTGGATTACACAATGCGCCTGCAACATGGCAGCGTTTCATCGATAGTGTGTTAGGGCCTGAGTTGGAACCATTTGTTTTCGTGTATCTGGATGATATCATTATCGTCACAGATACATTTGAAAAACACTTAGAGATTTTAGGTGAGGTTCTTAGGAGATTACGAGAGGCAGGGTTGAAAGTAGGCCGCGACAAATGTAATTTTTGTAGACCTTCACTCAAATTTTTAGGTTATGTAGTCGACAAAAACGGGTTACACGTAGACCCAGAAAAAGTAGATAGTATGGTGAAAATACCTGCACCTAAAAATGTAAAACAAGTTAGGAGTTTCATAGGGACAGTTTCATGGTACAGACGCTTCGTACCGAATTTCGCAACACTAGTTAGGCCTTTGACAGATTTGTTGAAAAAGAGTAGGAAATTCGTTTGGTCACAGGAATGTGAAGATAGTTTCAGGAAAGCAAAGGAATGCTTAATCACGGCTCCAATTTTGACATGTCCAGATTTTAAGCTTCCATTTGTCGTTCAGACAGATGCATCCGACTACGGCATCGGGGCCGTACTCACCCAAACATTTGAAGAGGGGGAAAAAGTAATTTGTTACTTAAGTAGGTCACTTAACAGAAGTGAAAGGAATTATTCCACTACGGAAAAGGAATGTTTGGCAGTTCTATGGGCGATCGAGAAGTTACGGCCTTATATCGAAGGGGTTCGGTTTACGGTCGTAACGGATCACTATTCTTTGATTTGGTTGAGCAATCTCAAAGATCCACAGGGTAGACTTGCACGTTGGGCAGTTCGGCTCCAACAGTTTGATTTTGAAATCATTCATAGGAAAGGGAAAGAACATGTAGTACCAGACATGTTATCTCGGGGAGTTCCAGAGTTAGCTGGGATTTCAGATGAGGATAAGGACCCTTGGGTGGCTAAGATGGTTTCTTCAGTTGAGTCTAATCCGTTAGCTTTTCCGAATTGGAGAGTAGACAATGGCAGGTTATTCAAATTTGTAAAGTCAAATCATGTGATCGTGCATGACAATAACGAAGAGTGGAAGTTAGTAGTCGGAAAGAAAGATAGGATAGGAGTTTTGAAAGAGTGTCACGATAGTCCACTAGCAGGGCACATGGGGTTAGGAAAACGTTCGCGAGAGTAGGAGCTAAATATTATTGGCCTAAAATGAGAGTAGACGTCAGTAAATATGTTAGGAAATGTAGTATATGCCAACAAGTGAAACCGATCAATGACAAGCCAGCCGGTCTTATGACTGAGAGAGTAGGAGCATCATCTCCCTGGGAGATGATTAGCGTAGATTTAGTAGGGCACTTACCTAAGTCCAACAGAGGATTTATATACATTCTGACAGTAGTAGATTATTTTACCAAATTTCCCTTATTGTTTCCACTTAGGACAGCCACCGCAAAGGCGGTATGTAAAGAGCTAGAAGATAACGTTTTTCTGTTATTTTGAGTTCCCAAAATTGTCATTTGTGACAATGATCCGCAGTTCAAGAGTAGGGAGTTAAGGACACTTTGTGAAGGTTATTCGTCGAAGATTAGGTTTACTCCGCATTACCATCCACAAGCTAATCCTGCCGAAAGGATTAATCAAATCATTAAGACAACTTTGAGAGCGTATGTTTCAGAGAATCACCGAGTCTGGGATTCTCAGTTAGCTAAGGTAGCTTGTGCTATACGCACATCTCAACATGAGGTTCTAGGTGTTAGTCCGTACTATGCGAATTTTGGAAAGGAGATGGCAACGAGTGGGAATTACGAAGGTATTAGGAGTGAGAGTATTGAAGGGAATAGGAGAGTCGAAGGAGGAACCATTGAGGAACGGTTCAGGAAGTTGAGAATAGAGATAGCTGCAAAATTAAAAGTAGCTGTTAAGAAATCCGCTGAGACATACAATCTCAGGAGGAGAGATACTCAATATCTCCTGAATGATCTGGTATGGCGAAGAAATTTTGTTTTGTCCGATGCTGCAAATTACTACGCGGCTAAATTGGCACCAAAGTTTGTGGGCCCTTTTAAAATCTCAAAAAGGTTATCTCCCTGGACTTATGTTCTGGAAGATGACAACGGCAAAGATCGTGGCACTAGGCACATAAAAGATCTGAAGCCATTTACGTCGTTATCGGAAAATGAATAAATATTGGAAGTCCCTTTTTAAGTAATGTTTCTATCTCGTGATTGTTAAACGAGAGAGCTTGTTGAGTAATCTTGTTTGTGTTATGAACAAACACCTTTTCAAGGAGGAAAGGGTGGGATTTGTTGCGTTATAATCGAACGCAACAAGTCTTCTTCACATTTAATTTTAATTTTATTAAAATGATGCATTTTGAATCCACTTTTGTTTTGTTTACTTTATTTGATTTGACAAATGTCACATTCCTTCGACACGAGGATGATAGAGAGCGGGACGGCCATAGTCCTTCTGACCATGGTTCTCTCTGTCATTTTTGTGAGGAAAAAAATACCAAGTCTCGTTTCAGGTTTAAAAAGAAGGTTGGTTTCCATTCAAGTGAAACCAAACCAGATGGACGGTCTGGTGGATGCATACGAGAGTTGCGCGAGAAGTTACTCCAAATGGAGAATGGCCTACGGCCCAACGTAAAGTTTTAAAAAATTGTAAATTTATTTTCGTAAAGTTTTAAAAAAAAAAAAGAAATTGTAAATTTATTTTCTTTTGGAATTCTTTTATTTAATTTGTTATTTCTTTAACGGTAACAGTATTAATGATGAAATTTTTGTAATACTTGTACCTAACAGATTTCATAGACTTATGGACGGTTAAGTTTCGAGAAACTTAGTTCGGGGTTTAGCTTACAGATACCAAATTGTAATTATTTTGTTTGTTCTTTTCTTTCGCGCGATTTTTAAAAAAGTTAAAGTTGAAGTTAAAGTTAAGTTAAAGTTTTTCTCAATTTTAAATTTCGTAATCCTTGTTCGATCTCAAAGTAGAAAGTGGGGGTGGCTGAATGCAGCTCCTGGAATCGTCGTGACCTGGAAGTGAATCCAGCGGGCGGCGAATTCCAGGGTGACTTGCATTTAGCTGTGAGAGAAGAGCGAGTAAGCGGGATCACGAGAATTTCATCACAAGTTGAGATCAACAAGCCGATCTCCGATTGGCTGTTGATGATGTGATTGAAATCCGCCACTCCATATTGGCTGAAAGCTAAAATGGCGGGAGACGAAATAGAAGACACAGGACAGATCTTGAGGTCTGGCCGTCAATTCTTGGCAAACTTTCAAAGTGGGAAGCTGAAGAAAAAAATTTTGGTGATTTCGAACAAGGATTGTGAATGTACAATTTTTTGGTTCTGTGTTTTGTTGTAAATTTTTTTTATCCCAAATTTTATTGATGGGAATTAAGACCTTAACGGTACATGGTCTATGAAATCGTTTAATTTTTGAAAAGATCCTGAGTTTTCATCCTGCTTTTGCAAGGTTTCTCAGGCAGTTTTGCATTAATAAATTTCTCATAAAAGATATCCATTTTGTGTTATATTTTCTTCTACAGTGGTTTTATTGTTTCGCTCCTGTTTTCTTTTCGTGTACTTTTTAAAGGTTTGCAATTTCCTTTTTTTTTACATTTCAGGAAAAAAATTGCTAGCGCCCTCTTTCTTACGAAACGTAAGACCGCCCCTGTGGCAATTATAACAAAATTTATATTCATTTTGATATCAACGTGATATCAAAGTCATCAGCAACTTTATTAATCGAATCGTCGATTAATTTGTATTCGCTGAACCCACCCCTTGCTGAGCTCGTCGTGGTGGCAGCACTTTATTTGCTGCCTGTTGCAATTTTTGCCTCTTCGCCGCTATGGTTTGACAGATCGGCAAATTCGTGCACATTTGCATTTCTTAAATCGCGGTTAAATTTGTTCAAGTGTTTTCGTTTGTTTTAATTTCATTTTGATTTCTTTTTTTTTTTAAATTGATAAATATAAAAATTAATTACGGGCAAATAAAATTGCAACAAGATTATATAAAGTAGCGTAAAAGTAGCGCTTTTTTTGGAAAATTTTCGTTGTGCCGTTGTTCGTCCTTCTTAGTTGAAGGTACTAAGCAAATATATATTCCAGATTCAACTTCAACAACAGTGTCTTCATAGATATGGAATCTTTGTCAATAACAAATGTTGTAAACAAAAATTTTCAGTCAATTTTTCCTCTTATTAAACATTTTCCAAATCTAGAGTCTGAAGATTGTTATCAAGAGATATATCAAATTGGCGGATAATAGCTTGGCATATCCACTCTTCGTCGCCCGAGAATTGGTTTGTTGTATACGCCAAAATGCACTTTTTTAAAGTGGGTATGCAGTACTATGTTTTCGAAGGTCCTCTTTCTATTTCTGCAATCGGAATTGACCTATCATTTACCGTTGCTGAGATAATTAGTGTGCATTTTGTCGTATATCCACAAAAATAGCATACTCTTAATATTGGTTTGTCGTACACGCCAGTTTTTGGCATATACGACAAAAATTCCATGTATTTTGAGCAATTTTTTTTCTTATAAATTGTTTTGTCGTATGTCTATAGGCTTAAAACATACGACCAAAAATTTAAAATAAAATCTGAAAATTGTTTTGTCGTACGTGTATGAGATCCACAATGAAAGTAAAGTATCCTAACATAGTTGAAATGGGTAAATACAACGAGCACAAAAATGAAAAGGCAGCTCTGAAAGCAGAGAGAGACATTAATCGCCAAAACATTGACCCTAACCATGCCATCGTCTGTTTTGACCTTCAGAGTGTCTTTTCCCTCCCAAAAGGTAACGCGTCTTCCTTTTTTTATAAACGAAAATTAAATGTCTATAATATGACAGCAACGCTTTGTTTGCCAAGAAACCCAAAAGTAACTTATTGTGCAATATGGAATGAATTGCACAGCGGTCGTTCTGGTGATGATATTGCCAGCTCGATTTTTAAAATTTTGAAACAAATATTACCCGTTCATCACATCTCTGACTCTTTGGAGTGACTCCTGTGTCCCCCAAAATAAAAATAAGGTGATGTCAACTGCTTTGCTTTTCATACTAAATAACACTTCTTCCTTAAAAGTTATTGAACAAAAATTTTCGGAGCATGGACTTTCGTTGATTCAGGAAGTTGACTGCGTCCATAGCTCCATCGATAGGTACCTTCGAAATCTGGAAGTATTTAGTCAGCTTTCGCTTTTGCGACATCTTAAAGCTATGCATTTTAGAAATGTAACTTTAAAAATAATTCAAATGCTGCCAATTGACTTTAAAGCGTTTTCGGCTAGAGCAAGCCAGTTAAATTTCTCTGTCATTCCTTTCACCACAGATAAGAAACTATACAGATGTCTCATCCCCATAGAAGAAAATGTCCCATATTTTTTTCACTACTCCTTGGCTATCAACTGACAAAAAGCTTTTTGTCAGTTGATCTTCAAGCACAAAAAGCTGTTTTTGATTGCACATATTGGCTTGCCAGTATGCCTGTTCAAAGCTATGTGTATAACTATAAAAAATTCTAAAGTTGTTTTTTCTCTCAAGTCAACGTCCATAGAGACAAAGAAAAAAAGAAACTGTTTTGGTTTCGATGATGTTTTGGTGCCGATGATGTTACCATATTTCAGTTGCTATTGTTCAAGCGATGTAGGTATTTTATGCTATTTATGCTATTTATTATTGAATATAAAAATAAAAACCATAGTTATTAATTTTTCCATGTTATATTTTACTATATCAAATAAAACAATATACATATATGTTGAAAATACATTTAAGAAAGGAAGAGAAGATGAGTTAGGTGCAAGACATTTTAAAAATAATTTGTATGGATTCCTATGGTAACACTGATGCAAATGTACGTGAGCCGCTGGTGAGCGTATGAGGCTTAGTTTTGGTTGCCTTCCTTATTTTGATTTTTTTTTGATACATATATTGAACGCATGTGTGTATGTCATGTATCCATAGATATATGTATATGACAAAAGGGTAAGTTTCAATTTCGGTCTTTTTGTTGTTTGTTGATTGTTTCTTTGTTGTCCTATGCAAAACGTAAGTTGCGTATTTTGTGAACTTAAACAGGTGTAGGTAGGTACTCATGTAAATAATTTCGATACAAAAAAGAGGCTCGGATGTGACCCACACTGATAACTTACTATTGATGCCCACTTAAATTTTTCAAAATTTATTTTTTTTATTTGGAAAAATTGTATTAGTAAGTAAGTATGCAAAAATATACATTTAAGCTGTTTTCTGTGGAAATAGATGTATCGAAAAGTTAAATTAATATATTTTGAAAGAAGTTTGGTTTCTCTCAAATAAACATTGTCTTAAATTGTTACAAAACATTAACAACAATATTTCTATGGGATGAAACAACTTTAAAGTCAATATCTTTCTTTATTCAATCTAATTTATAAATTCAATTAGGTTAATCATTTTTTTTATTTTTTTTTTTGCTTAAGGTTTTTAGTTTTCTGTAAAATAAAAAATTGTTGTTAATAACAACAATTTGTACAATTTCTTTCTTTCTTTTTTCTTTCTCCTTTACCCGATATTTCAGTTTAAGAATCAATTTCACGTTTTTTTAGTACTTTTTTTTAAGTTTAAATTAAAGGAAAAAACTATCGGTTGATTAACTTTTTATTTTAAACTATATTTTAAACATTTTTTGTATTAAATTAAATAAGTTTGAAGTCAATATCTTTCTCTGTTTTCAAGATGCTTTAGTAGAAACTATTTTTACCAGTTTTTAGTAGTTTTCTAAAAAAAATAGTTAATTGGGATGTTAAAATAGGTCTGTTAAGTTTTGTTTAGAAGTTTGTATATGTTTAATACATCACTGCTCTTAGCCTATTTAAGCAAAGGTGGTTTTATAAAAAGTTTAAGAGACAATTTTTGGCCTTGACAATTAAAAATAAAATATCGTAAGTATTTATAATTATTTATTTTATTATTGATCTTTTATAAAATTGCCTTTGCTTAAATAGTTTCCAGGGGTCACGAACGTGGACGTGGCAGAATATCGACCCCCACCCACCTACCACCCGCTGAATTGTACATTTATATATATATGATAATATATATATGATTTATATTATTTAAATATTAACAAATTTAACCAAGATCCCTTAGAAAATTTATTTGAAAAAGATAAGAGCAAGAAATGTTAATAAAAGTAATCCGAATGCTGCTGAATTTGGCTCCCTTCTAGCAAAAGTTATAGCTATGAAATTTGTATTCAAATCTAAATGTTCAAACTGTGAAGAAGACGATACAGAATATCTTAAAGTTGATTGGAATGCTATTTTACAAACCAATGCTGAGGAACAAATATCGATTTCGTATGAGCTACCGGAGAGTGAATCATTTGAGAATATAGAAAACGACATGAATATTGATAATAAATTAAATGCTTTACCGCCTGAAGACACGATATTGATAAAGGTGCCGGAAATCGACGATCTTGCTACCAGATACTATGCAGGCTATTGCCTTTTTAAATCGATGAAAAAAATGAATAGTATCTGTGAAAACTGTATTCAACAAATGTCAAAAGATAAGCTTCAATTTGATTTAACGGAAATATTAATTAAATTGAGACAATACGAAACCTCAAAAGAAAATACGGTTCTTATATGGCCTTCTGAAAATTTTTTCCAAGTCTGTAGTCTTCACGTAAAAATATTTACAACTTTCTTCAAAAAAACACCCATTATATCGAGATTAAAAGAAAACATTGTAAGAGAATGTATAAACGCAACAAACAGACAATATTCTAGCTGGTTCGGTGATTCCGATGAATGCTATGCACATAAAATTGACATCATACATTTTTTAATAAAAGTCTTACTTTGGAAAAATTGTAAATGGGTAATTGACACAAAAGATAAAAGGTATAAAAATCCTAGAACTAAAATAAAAAAATTAATGAATGTTATGAACGCGTAGCTCAAACAAAAACAATAAAAAAAAAACAAATACATAACCAATTTACATATATATATATAAATGTACAATTCAGCGGGTGGTAGGTGGGTGGGGGTCGATATTCTGCCACGTCACGTTCGTGACCCCTGGAAACTATTTAAGCAAAGGCAATTTTATAAAAGATCAATAATAAAATAAATAATTATAAATACTTACGATATTTTATTTTTAATTGTCAAGGCCAAAAATTGTCTCTTAAACTTTTTATAAAACCACCTTTGCTTAAATAGGCTAAGAGCAGTGATGTATTAAACATATACAAACTTCTAAACAAAACTTAACAGACCTATTTTAACATCCCAATTAACTATTTTTTTTAGAAAACTACCAAAAACTGGTAAAAATAGTTTCTACTAAAGCATCTTGAAAACAGAGAAAGATATTGACTTCAAACTTATTTAATTTAATACAAAAAATGTTTAAAATATAGTTTAAAATAAAAAGTTAATCAACCGATAGTTTTTTCCTTTAATTTAAACTTAAAAAAAAGTACTAAAAAAACGTGAAATTGATTCTTAAACTGAAATATCGGGTAAAGGAGAAAGAAAAAAGAAAGAAAGAAATTGTACAAATTGTTGTTATTAACAACAATTTTTTATTTTACAGAAAACTAAAAACCTTAAGCAAAAAAAAAAAATAAAAAAAATGATTAACCTAATTGAATTTATAAATTAGATTGAATAAAGAAAGATATTGACTTTAAAGTTGTTTCATCCCATAGAAATATTGTTGTTAATGTTTTGTAACAATTTAAGACAATGTTTATTTGAGAGAAACCAAACTTCTTTCAAAATATATTAATTTAACTTTTCGATACATCTATTTCCACAGAAAACAGCTTAAATGTATATTTTTGCATACTTACTTACTAATACAATTTTTCCAAATAAAAAAAATAAATTTTGAAAAATTTAAGTGGGCATCAATAGTAAGTTATCAGTGTGGGTCACATCCGAGCCTCTTTTTTGTATCGAAATTATTTACATGAGTACCTACCTACACCTGTTTAAGTTCACAAAATACGCAACTTACGTTTTGCATAGGACAACAAAGAAACAATCAACAAACAACAAAAAGACCGAAATTGAAACTTACCCTTTTGTCATATACATATATCTATGGATACATGACATACACACATGCGTTCAATATATGTATCAAAAAAAATCAAAATAAGGAAGGCAACCAAAACTAAGCCTCATACGCTCACCAGCGGCTCACGTACATTTGCATCAGTGTTACCATAGGAATCCATACAAATTATTTTTAAAATGTCTTGCACCTAACTCATCTTCTCTTCCTTTCTTAAATGTATTTTCAACATATATGTATATTGTTTTATTTGATATAGTAAAATATAACATGGAAAAATTAATAACTATGGTTTTTATTTTTATATTCAATAATAAATAGCATAAAATACCTACATCGCTTGAACAATAGCAACTGAAATATGGTAACATCATCGGCACCAAAACATCATCGAAACCAAAACAGTTTCTTTTTTTCTTTGTCTCTATGGACGTTGACTTGAGAGAAAAAACAACTTTAGAATTTTTTATAGTTATACACATAGCTTTGAACAGGCATACTGGCAAGCCAATATGTGCAATCAAAAACAGCTTTTTGTGCTTGAAGATCAACTGACAAAAAGCTTTTTGTCAGTTGATAGCCAAGGAGTAGTGAAAAAAATATGGGACATTTTCTTCTATGGGGATGAGACATCTGTATAGTTTCTTATCTGTGCTTTCACTAAAGTAAAATTTCTTAAATTTAACCAAAATGATCTCTTTAATTTACTTTACAAAACAAGTACTAGGGAATTGGAATATCGAAGTGCCTCTCAGTGTTGGGACCTCGCAGAAGCAAAAGAGTGGTAGAAATGATGTCAAAAAGGTGGTAGAAAAGTGGTAGAAATTAAAACCCATTTTTATGTAGTAAATCTTATATTCAATAAATTATTAAAAAAATACAAAAAATTAAATAAACAATAATTCAGTTCTTTCAGTTTCAAATATCACAATTCACAATAATTAAATTAGTTAGAAAAACTTAAAATTATTTTTTGCTATATAGACCGCTGGAAAATTTAAATTTTGAAGCATATTTCAGTAATGCTTCCGGAGGATTAAAATTCTGAAAATTTACTGAAATTTCCCTTTCAGCCAAAATGTTGTGAACGGTTGTAGTTTTTAATTTATTTCTTTTTTCATTTTTTATATTTTTTAAATCTGAAAATAGCGCTGCTATGCGGAAGATATGTTTTCAAAAATGAAATTGTCCATTCCGTCTTTTAAGTTTTTTTTTATCAAAAGCCATTGTAAAACAATGTCATCAGTTTTAAAAATTTGGAGTAATTGATTTTCTCCAATTAATTTTCTCCACTCATTATTAATTAACTTTAGTTCTGAGTTATTTATAGTTGGTGAAAAATGTTTCGTGAGACCTAAAACTGATGGCATTGTTCCATCAATGACGTTTTTCGGGTTTAAATATTTGAAACATTTTATTTCATCGTTTGAAAGGTTAAACCTTTCTCCAATTTGAACACATAATTCAATATAATAGCTGCACATAACTTTTCGTAGTTGCATTACATCTTGTTCAACAATATCATTTTCAAATAAGTACCTTTCAAAGTAAAGGCCAAAATACATTTGAGAATATGGTAAATAGTACTGTTTTTTATATTTGTGTTTACATTCATATTTACTGGTTTTACAAAATTTTTCATTAAATTTAATTTTAATGTAGTCATTTTTTCGAATATCAAGTGTAATTTTGTGTTCTCAGATTGAAATGTTTTATTTAACTCGTTTATAATTTTAAGATTTATTGACAAAAAATTTAAATATACTATAAATATTAAAAGGTAGAGTTTAATGATAGGTGAACGGTGAGTTGCAAAAAGTGGTAGAATTTGCTTTTTAGGTGGTAGATTTTCATGAACACCAAAAAGTGGTAGAAATACCACTTAAGTGGTAGAAGTCCCAACACTGGGCCCTCAATAGTAAAGAAAGCAAGCAAAAATACTGTGCAAACTCCAGAAAATTTTTTCAGTCTATCCCTTCGAGTCGCAAGCTTCTCTAAGCCTTTATCAAAAGAGAAAATAAACGACCTTAAAAGTCTCTTTATTTTTATGCCTAAGGCAGACCAGGCCTATTATGAAGCCTTATTCAAAATGAAACAATAAATAAACCTGAAGTATTCTTAAATTATTTGTAGTTATTTTTAAGCAAATGGTCATAGAATGACTGCATTTTTTATTGAACAAAATGTTATTTAATTTTTATACTTTTATTGTTATGGTTATAGGATGACTTTTTTTATGTAATTGTGATCTCATATTCACTATAACTTGTATACTTTGTTTTTATAATAATTTTTTTGTAAGACTGCCTTAATAACAAAAGACTGTTTTTTATGTTAACGTTATTCATTAAATAAATAAAAAGACTGTTAAAAATTGAAAGTTGACTTTTTTTAGATGGTTTTCATACCGATTCGTATGTGATTATACTTTATGCTTGAATATTGGAATGTCGTACGTGCGTTCACTTTGTCGTACGTGTATGGGATGGAGAAAAAAGTTGAATTTGGTGGCGTATACGACAAACTCATTTTGGCTAAAAACCTTTATAATTCCAAAACTAAAAGAGGTGGGGCAGTTTTGAATACAGTAATCAAAAGAATATATTCCACACAATATTATATGAAAAATAGAAAAAATTCTATCGGTTTATTTTTTTTTTTATATGAACGCAAACCTTTAAATGCGATTTCCCAAATTCCTAAAAATGGCGTATACAACAAACCAATTCTCGGGCGACGTCTTGTCTTAATTTGTTTTTGAGGTATTCTCACTGCCACATTCTTCAGCCAACACTGAAAGAATATTTTTAAAAGTAACATTACTCAAAACGAAAATCAGGAACAGACTTGAAGAGGATGCAATAATTGGACTTATTCATTCCAATGACCTTACTAAAAATGATTGAAGTTGTTTTGATTTCATAGTCACAAAACCATTAATCGACACATATTTTAGTAAAGTTTATAACCAATAGTAATGTACATACATATGTTATGTATATAATGTTATGTAATTTATATATTTTTTTTCTAAAATATCACTAAATGTTATTTTAAAATGTTTATGGTGAATTATAAGCTAATATTGATTATTAAGGGCCCAATGAAGAATAAGCAATCATGAGATCCTCAAAAAAATCATGATAAATTTTTTTTTGAATCGGCAACACTGCATCCCAGGCCTTTTTATCTTAAAATATTTGTAAAGGGTGTCCCAAAATTAACGCAAGATTTGAATTAAATAGAAAACGTCGTTTTTAGTCTTTTGATAGTTATATTTTTATTGACTCGTAAAGTACATAGGATAGGGTTATGCATGGAATAACACATCGGACAAATGGCCTCCACGGCTTTGCATGCACATGCGCACTCTTTTGTTGAAATTTTCCATGACCATTCTGCATAAATGTGGCTGAATTTCGTTGATGCAGCGTTGAATCTCCTCCTTTAATGCACGGGTGGTTGTGGGCTTGTTGACATAGACTTGTGATTTCAAATAACCCCATAAAAAGAAGTCTAATGGTGTTAAATCACACGATCTAGGAGGCCAATTTTGATCACCGAAACGAGAGAGTACACGACCTGGAAATGTCTCATGCAGTAATTGAATTGTTTCACGGGCTGTATGACATGTGGCACCGTCTTGTTGAAACCACATATTGGACACATCAATATCATCCAATTTTAGCAGAAAGAACTGTGTAATCATGTCGCGATATCGAGCACCAGTAACAGTCACTGCTTGACCAGCATCATTTTCAAAAAAATATGGCCCAATTATGCCTCCAGCCCAAAATCCACACCATACAGTCACGCGTTGTGGATGCATTTGTTTTTCGACAATCACATGTGGGTTCTCCGAACCCCAAATGCGGCAATTTTGGCGATTGACAAAGCCATCAAGATGAAAATGTGCTTCATCGCTTAGGATGATTTTGCTCGAAAAATCAGGGTCCATTTGTTGATGTTCAATAATCCATTCAACGAACTCTCTTCTCTGTCCATGGTCATTAGGCTTCAATTGTTGTGTTAATTGAATTTTGTAAGCATGAAGACACAGATCTTTGGTGAGTATACGCTCTAGAGAGGTTCTTGAAATTTGCAATTCTTGTCCACAACGTCGAATTGAGGTTCCTGGATTGTCAGCAACACTCTCACGCACTGCTTCGACATTCACATTTGAACGGCTTGTTTTTGGACGACCAGTGTGTTTGGCGTCTCCAACGGATCCAGTCTCCATGAATTTTTCAATTAATCTCTTCACAGTTGACGAAGTTAAAACACTATTCCGACCATATTTTGTATGAAATTTTCGAACTGCAGCCGCCAAGCTTTCACTATTTTTGAAATATTCTTTAATAATGAAGACACGTTGTTCTCTCGTGTAACGCTCCATTTTTAATAACCCTATACTGTTAGCTGTCAAATTGCTTTTTTTTCAGGGTTGCCAACACTTCACTGCACAAATGGCGGCGAATTCAAATCTTGCGTTAATTTTGGGACACCCTTTATATGCAGTGATGCTGCTTTGTCAGAAAGATATATTTAGGTTTACATATGCATAAGTATATTTGATAACGATTCAAAGAAGTTGAATCGTAAATTATCTGTATTTTTATTAGGGGTGACTTTGTGATTATCTTTTATGTCGGTCGAAGAATTCGATCGTTGACATATGTCGGTCGAAGAATTCGATCGTTGACAATTTTTGTTTATACTAGAAATTCGATCGTTGACATATGTATGTCGCATACTCAAGTGAATATGCTTGGTATGTTCTTTTGTGTGTTGGGAGGTAATTCTATAACTCCTCCCCCCTTTGACTTTTTTTTCTCCTGAAACAATTTTTATATAAAACTAAAAGTATAGCACAAATTATGATAATTACAAATCCATTAAGTCCAAAGTGGATATATGATTGGTCTGATATTCTTTCTATAATTTCTTTAATATTTTCAATTCTTGTCAAATTATAATCTTCAATTTTTAAGTCAAATTTAGTCGAATTAAATGTTACTTCCATATAAATATTTATTGGTTGTTTTACAATTTGATTTTTGTTTACATATTCTGTGTCACCTATTTTAATATTACAGTTTTCAAAATTAATTAACACATTCCTTTTTATTTGAATAATTTTTCTTTCGTCACAATAATTTTTTACTTTATAATCACTATTTTTAACAATTAATGTACCTTTCTTCAGTTCTTTTACAATATTTATTTCTTCATTTTTTTCTTTTTAGACAATTATTTTTATTTATACAGTTAACATATGGTTTTAGATTTTTTAATTCTTTGTTTTCACAGTATTTATAAAATGTTTCATTTATTTTTACGATATTTTTATCTTCTATATCTAATTCCATATTTTCCTCATTGGGTATGGAAGTTATAAAATATTTATCCAAATTATAAATCTTATCTGGTATTTGAATTATAAATATTAATAGATCGTTATCGTATTCACTTACTGATAATTTAATATTTTTGAGTTTGAATAAATCAATTTCATAGTAATCAATTTCCTCTGCCGTTAACAAACTTTCTGTCATTATTTGCAATCTACTTGCCAATATAATGTTTTGAATTTTTTCAATAATTGCTTTTAGTTTATCAACTGTTCGAACATATTCTAGGGTTATAATTCTTTTTTCCAATTTTTTAAATTCTTTCATTAAACTATAACTATTTTTTGTTTTTCTATCAATCATTTTTTTCAATATTTCTATCTCTTTTTGAAGTTGATTATTAATATCTACCTGTCTGTTTGTGTTCATTATTAATTCGTGATTATTTATAGTTAGTGTTTCTAATTTGTTTTCGATTTCTGTTTTATCTTCATCATCCATAGTTCCGAATAGGAAGTTTAAAACTCTTCCTCCAATGTTAATTAGACTTCTTGGTTTTCGTGTATTGGGTTTATGACCTTTAATACTTTTAATTTCTTCTTGAATCAAATCTAATTCATTGTCTATATACATCGTTCTAGCTATGTCTTCTGTTGAGTTCACTATGAAATTCTTTTGTTCTAACCATCGATTGGTTGTTTTACTTAGTAACACATTTATTTCTGTTAAATTAATTATGTGCAAAACTGAATTGTACTTGTTCACGATATTCACTTCATCATATTTAATTAAACCGTAACCATTATTATTTATAATTTCTTCAGTTATTAATGATTTACTATTAACTAAGTTGAAAATGGTAATTAAAATAATTAGAGTATTCATCTTTACGTCCTCTTCTATCGGAATTTGCTCTTAAACTAAAACTCTTCTTTGAGTTTTCCTATTCATTTGACTTGCTTTGATTAAATTGTCTTGGTTTATCTGTTTACTTTTTCTTTCCCTTTGAATATTCTTCGTGTGTTGATCGTTTATTGTATTTGTATCTTGGTGCTATTTTATTACGGTCTGTTCTGGAGTTTTTGACAAACCCTTCCGATCTGTTTTCCGTATACTCTTCTCTGTTAATGTTCAGTTTATCGATTATTTTTTCTTTGTTTCTTATCATTAGGTCATAAAGATTATTTTTATCTATATTGCCTTTCTGTATATCATATGGTTTTTGCCTAGTAGTAGAATGTATTGACGTGTTATAGAAAAGATTAGCTTTATGAACAGCTACTCGAATTTCATGAATGTTAGGGTTCATTTTTCCGTTTAAGATTGCTCTAATTTTGTCAGCTAATGTTCTGTGAAAAACTTCAATGTCTGAATTTCGTGTATGACTGTTTGGCTTAGTAAAATGTACTTCTATATCAAGATCTTCTAACAATTTTATAATTCTTGGAAAGTTGAATTCATTATCCATCACAAGTTTTTTTGGTTTACCAATTGTTGCTAAAAATTGTAAAATTGTTTCTTCTAAGGTTTCAGGAGAAACATTTGGAACGTATGTAGCTGTAGTTAACTTACTAAATTTATCGATGGAAGTTAAGTATTTCGTTTTATTAATACAATAAATATCTAAATGAACTATTTCGTTAATGTCTTTTGGAGTTTCTGTAAAACGAAATTTTTCTTTAATTGGTCGTCTATCATATATAGATTGCTTACATGTATTACAACTGTTAATAACATCCTGTATTAAATTTGTTAATTGTTTAAAATAGACTTTTGTTCTAAGTCCTCTATAATTTTCTTCGATAACTGAATGACATCTCTTTTTCATGGTACAATTTTATATTTTTAATGGCTTCTTCTTCTGTGTCTATATCTTTAGCAAAGTATACTCATTTATAAAATTTAATTCTTGTTCCAAATAGGTCTATTAATTTTTGTTGAAGTATATTGTATTCGTTGTCTGTCAATTCAGTATAAATTCCTGTATTAGTTTTTTCTATTAATGGTATTATTGAATCATTAAAATTATCTTTATGTATTTCATTTATTCCTATATGTATTCTTTTATTGTCTGATTTCTTAATTCCGTTTCCTGTTTGCAGTATTATTTGTTGTTTGAATATGTTCACTGCACTATCTTTAATTGGGAAGTGATCATTCAACTCTTCATGTTGTGAATGTATTGTAGCCTTAAGAGATTCTTGTTCTAGCATGTTTATTTCTTGTACATCTTTAATGTCTCTACTCAAAAAGTCCGCTACAGTGTTACTTGTACCTTTCAAATATTCTACTTGCATATCATATTCTCCTAACTGGAGTATCCATCTTTGTAATCTGGGTGAAATATCTCTGCCTAAATTCTTTGTTTGTAACCATTTTAATGGTTGGTGATCTGTTTTGAGATGAAATCGTCTACCATATAAATAGGGTCGTAAATATTTTACTGACCAAACTATTGCGAGTAATTCTTTTTCCGTAGTACTGTAGTTTATTTCATGTTCATTGAGAGTTCTACTTATAAACGTTATTGGATGCCCTTTCTGCGATAGCACTGCTCCAATGGCATAATTGGATGCATCTGTTGTTAACAAAAATGTTTCATTAAAATCAGGATATGCAAGTACTGGTTCTGTTTGAAGTGCATTTTTTAATTCTTGATGTGCTTTAATATAATTTATATCATTTCTATCAATTTTCTTGTCTTTCTTTAAATACTTGGTAATGGGTTGAGCAATTTTTGCGTAATCATGAATGAATTTCCTGTAATAACCTGTTATTCCTAGGAATGATTTAATTTCTTTCGTTGTACATGGGAGTTGTATTTTTTCTATGGCTTCTATTTTATCTAAATTAGGTTTCACGCCCTTGTCTGTAATTGTATGTCCTAAAAACTTTGTTTCTCTTTTAAGAAAATTACATTTATCTACTTGTACTTTAAGCAGGGCCGGACAAAGCATATGTGCAAGATGTGCAAATGCACAGGGCGCAGAATTCTGGGGGCGCATTGCCAGGAGCAAGAAAATGTAATCTGATCTTGCAAACAAATATGTACTACTACATATTTGCCATTCTTTAACCACAAACATTCTTAAAATAATCTCAAAAAAACATCCATCACAACTGTCCTAAGTTATCTCTTGCGCACTAACTAACATCACTTTCATTGTTGCATTCAATGAAAATTTAACTCAAGATATCGCAGAACTAAAAATTCTACCTACCTCATTTCCAAATATTTCACCCTGTTCGTACAAGAGAAAAAAAGAAAAAAATCTCAACACAAAAAAATTCCATGCAAGAGAAAAGAAGAAAAAATCTCAACACAAAAAAGTTCCATGCCACCTCATATGTGCAAGATATATTTTATGCACACCGAGTCCCAAAATTAACATAGAGAATATGACAAAGCAAAATACTTATTCATATTGAATCGTATGGGCTAGAACGTGCAGGTTTTGTATCACGCACAGTACCCTGTATGTGAGACTCACATGAGACATTGTGAGTTCTCATCTACAAAGAAAACAACAAAAAAAAATATATGCTGTTTGCTGTGTCTTTGATTTGTAGTAGAAGGTAGCACAGAATACAGAAACCTACCTGCTCTCTTTTTTCAGAGACATTTTTTTGTTGTTTTCTTTGTAGATGAGAACTCACAATGTCTCATGTGAGTCTCACATACAGGGTACTGTGCGTGATACAAAACCTGCACGTTCTAGCCCATACGATTCAATATGAATAAGTATTTTGCTTCGTCATACTTCTATGTTAATTTTGGGACTCGGTGTGCATAAAATATATCTTGCACATATGAGGTGGCATGGAACTTTTTTGTGTTGAGATTTTTTCTCTTGTATGAACAGGGTGATATATTTGGAAATTAGGTAGGTAGGTGTCTTTGCTACAAATAATGGTGAATGGATGTGCAAGTTTTCTTTTTTGCACACTGAGTATCGAAACTAACATGGGAGATATTTTAAAAAAAAACTTATTTATACGGAATCATATGGATCAGAGCGTGCAGGTTTTCTTATTGCACATGCACACTGTGTAAGAGTTAAGTGCCTGATTACAGGAGATGAAATTTTTAATAGAATGGAAAAGGAGCATAGAGCTTAAAAATTAAAGAGGGATGATTCTATTTGGAGTCGAATTGTTCTTGCGCAGGCAGTTTGTTTTTTTTGTTTGAAAGTTAATGACTGTTGTAACGGCTACTTTTAATGTATATCTAGTCTGGTGCAGAATGCAGATTGTTTCAATTGTTTTTTCGCTTTGTTGGTTAATTAATATTAAATAAATAGCTACCAGTTTTTAATAGAAGTGACGTATTTTGTGACAAGACCATAATGTGACTGACTCAGTTGATTTTAGACAAGCTTGAATTACATGGAATTTTAATAAGTAACTGTCGAAGCCAAAGTTATGATAATGGTTCGAATATGAATATGAAAGGAAAAGAAGCGGGTGTTCAGAATCGAATTCGAACCCTGGAACCAAGAGCATTTTTGGTTCCATGTTGCCCGCATTCCTTAAATTTAGTGGTTAATGATGCTGCTCGGTTCTCATTTTATGCAGTTAAAATTTTCGATACAATTCAATGTTTGTTTAACTTTTTTTCAAGTCAAGAAATATATGAAGCCCTATAGAATTAAGAAATCTATAGGCAAAAAACATTGCAGAATCGTTAGGAAATAAAATTTTTGATTTTACATTTATTTGCTGCCTGCTAATTTGGTTTGATATTTTAGAAAATGTAAATTAAACTAGTAAATATTTGCAAAGTCCGTCCGTTAATCTGTCAACTGGCATAACAGTTTTAGAAAATACAAAAAACAGTTTGATTTTAATGCGTTCCGATGAAAAATTTAATGAGTAGGTATGTTCAATTAACCGAGCGTATTGCTAGTTCCCTAGAAATACCAAATATGTTTCTTGTAGCTTCATCATTGCGATCTCAACGGAGAAAAATACTTTATGCTGATGAATGTCCTGAAACTATATTAGCCGAAACAAAGATTCAAAGTTGAATTTTTTTTTTTCAAATACTTGAAAGGTTTGATACGTATAGTATCAATTTTACATTTTTGAGTAACATAAGCGAATCTTTAAAAAATAAAAATGTACGTGCTTCATGCCTTAATTTGCAGAATGTTTTAACATAAAGTAGTTTTAAATATTTAGATGGAGAAGAATTGTTTCAAGAGTTAACCGTAATATCCCAGCTTGTTACGCCACAAAGCTCAAGTTTAGATGTGTTAAATTTTATTTTTAGTTTAAACCTTGAAGATTTTGCTCCGAATTTAGTAACTGCTCTCCAAATCCTTAATACAATCCCGGTCACGGTAGCTTCAGGAGAACGTAGTTTTTCTAAACTTAAAATTATTAAAAATTATCTTAGGACAACCATGACTCAAGAGAGATTGGTAGGTTTATCTATAATGTCCATTGAAAAGAAATTATTAAATTCTTTAGACTTTGATGATCTCATTTCTGAATTTGCAAAATGTAAGGCCAGAAAAGTAAGTTTTCAAGTTTAAAAGTTTCCCCTCTGCTCATTTCTTCGCTGCGTTTTAGTTTAATGGTTTAGGCCTCCTGGGGATACCTCAATAAAAAAAAACGCATTGAAAGTCTACCTCCTGGGTAATCTGGGAAAGGCTTATGCTTGTGTATCAGTTTATGTGTAAAAAAAATATAAAAAAGGGGCGCTTTCTACAAATCTTGCACAGGGCGCAAGTTTGGCTTGAGCCGGCCCTGACTTTAAGGTTATATTTTTTTAAACGTTGAAAAACTAAACGAAGATTAATTAAATGTTCCTGTAATGAAGTACTAAAAATTAGTATATCATCAAGATATACTACACAGATTTTGTTTATCAAACCTTCTAAAACCTCATTCATCATTCTTTGAAAAGTTGCTGGTGCATTCTTTAGACCAAATGGCATTCTTAACCATTCGTAATGTCCATATGGAGTCGAAAAGGCTGTTTTTTCGGAATCAGCAGGATTCATTTTAATTTGATGAAAGCCTTTAGCAAGGTCGAGGGTTGAAAAATATAGTGCTCTTCCTAATTTATCTAATATCTCGTCGATATTAGGTATAGGATGCTTAAATTCAATAGTGTTTTCATTCAATTTTCTGTAATCCACTACCATTCTCCATTTTTGTTCACCTGAATTATCTATCTTCTTTGGGACTACCCAGATAGGTGCATTATACGGGGAAACACTTTTTCTTATTATGCCTTGTTTGCAATAAATCTTTAACTTGGAGTTCAATTTCTTTTTCATGAATTTTAGGATATCTGTAAATTTTGCTAAATATAGGACTGTCATGCTCAGTCCTAATGCTATGCATAGTTTGTGTTGTTGATGTGAGTTTATCACCTTCTTTATAGAAAATACTTTTATTTTCATCAATAAATTTTCTTAATTCTTTTTTTCTTCAAAATTTAAATTCACATCTATCAATTGGCTCATTTGCGTTGTGTGCCTTACAACCACACAGATTTGTCAAAATATAATTTTTTTTGTTGCGTTATTTGCGGCTATTTTGTCCGCCTGTGTGCCTTACAACCACACAGATTGGGCAAAATATTACTTTTATTGCGTTTATTTTGTCAGTCTGTGTGCCTTACAACCACACAGATTTGTCAAAATATAATTTTTTTGCGTTATTTGCGGCTATTTTGTCCGTCTGTGTGCCTTACAACCACACAGATTGGGCAAAATATTACTTTTATTGCGTTTATTTTGTCAGTCTGTGTGCCTTACAACCACACAGATTTGTCAAAATATAATTTTTTTGCGTTATTTGCGGCTGTTTTGTCCGTCTGTGTGCCTTACAACCACACAGATTGGTCGAAATAATATCTTTTTTGCGTTCTTGCGTTATTTGCGGCTAAATATTATTTTATTTTGAATTATTGCGTTTGTGCATCTGGCATGGGTGACGAAGTATGTATAACATACATCACGGGGAAATACCCACGTTTCTTTGTGTGCGTGGTCAGACTTGTTTGGGCTGCGTCGGTAGCTTGCATTAAACAAGAAACTCAACGACACATCACAGAAATAGGTGGGGGAAAACAAATTTCAACCACCAGACCACCACCACCAACAACACAAAACCGGTCGAGCGTCAATGCTTCGACTTAAGGCCCAACTATAATAGACATAAGCTAGCATATGCGCGCATAAGTAAACGTACGAACACAAAGAATCTAATACGAGTGACCATAATGGAGTCTAGCTCCGTTTCGTTCAATTTTTCTCAGTTTCGTTAACTTAAGCAAACTTAAGCAAGAGCGATCCCAGTCGCTCGCCGCATAAGTAAATCTGACAGTTTGGATCAAATACACACAGGCCAACTCCACTGCAGATAATTTCTCTCAGAATGTTTATCATAACCGGAAATCAGCCTCATAAACTTATTCATAGTGTGCGTGTCATTTCTCTTCTAATTTATGAAATTTCCCCAAAAAACTCATTAGTTATTTCTATCTATGCGTGAAAACACGTCAATTTTTCTCTTTAAATTCTTTCACATTACAAATACAACAATGTAAACAAATGGGTTTTGGAGGGTAATACGTACGAAGGATTTATATCTTCATATAGAGCTGCGAATATTATTTTGACATGTAGATAAGTGAGCAAAATTGCATTATGGCTACCCGCAGTAATTTCACAAACTTAAGTGAATTTTCGTTGGGTTTTTGACATAAGCTTATGTTTGCTTATGCCTATTATAGTTGGGCCTTTAGTATATAAAATACTAAAACAAACCACCACCATCGAATCAGCCATCCATCGCACTAGAGAGAGGGAGAGAAAAATATCACGTCAAACGAGAACGGCAGCAGCGACGGCGTCGCTCGGTGCAAATTTTTCCTCTAGGTAGTCATTTGCATACGAGAAGTCGAGAAGTGAGCTAAGAATTAAACAAGTAGTAAAATAATTTAAAGAACAAATAATTTAAAGGAAAAATAATCAAAAATTAAAAGGGAAAAATCAAAACAGGAAAATAATTGAAGATTAAAGCTATAAACAATTGGGAATTACAAGGAAAAAACAAAACAGGAATGGCGGATAAAAAGTGAATTAAAACAAACCAAAAGGATAAATCAAACGGAGGAAATAAATAGTGCTTGTGTTGTGTGGTGAAAGTGTGGTTAGAAAAAAAAAAAGAAAAGGGAAAAAGTGGGAAGTAATTCGAGAATAAAAAATTATAAGAAATAATTTGGGGTAGATATAAAATTATAGGAAATAATTTGGTGGGGATATAAAATGATAGGAAATATTTTGGTGTGGATATAGGATAAAGGAAATATTATGGTGGATAAAAGATTTGGTTGTGTCTTGGATAGAGGGATTGTGTCTTAGGTAGATGCTATTGTTGGGATAATCGTTGTCTTGGGAAGGAAATTTATATTACAGTTGTGTCCACACTACTGGGTACAAAAATAATTTGCAATTTTTTCAGAAGGACCTGATAGAATCTTTGTATATGAAAACTATAGTACTCTCATGGTGGAAGTCGAATAGGGCGGCATCTAGATATTTTTTGTGGAACGTCTAGTCAAGACATTCATGGATAAATGGATTTGCAGTCGGGAGACTTTGGAGATTTAAAAATATTATAATTTGAAATAGAGAAAGACTATAGAGAATTAACGAAAGTCTGAGTGAGGAGGAAAACACATTTGTTTCTTTGTGTTTGTATTTTGTTGTGGTTATATTTTTAGGTTACATCTTTGTATATGAAAACTTTTTCATATACAAAGGTTTACGCAAAACGGTAGTCTTTCTATACAAAGATGATAAGACAAAAGCAGGTGAATTGCGATTTCGTGTAGGAATTTTATATTCTTGGTTGAGATTTTATATTTTTGATGATTTGATTTGAGGATTGTATAAGGGAATTATAATTTGAACTTTTATAGGCAAGTAAATATGTAGGTATTGTATTCTTATCCAATAATAGATACATAGCTAGCTAAATAAATTTAAAAAATTTGATCACCTAAACCTTTCTTACAATTTGTTTTCATATCGAGCATAAAGAAGTTTAAATTTTCAAAGTCTTAGAAAGATGATTTTTTTAATAAATAAATTTGTTAATTGATACCTAATACAATTATTTAAAAGCTGGTTACAAAATTGTTTACAACATAGGTAGGTATATTATGAAAAGATGGATATTTAATTTTTGGACGTTTTTTAATGGTAGGTAGTGAATTTTTTAAATGGGATGAGGAGCTTTTAAATTTTTTTGTTTTAAAAATTAACACATAGGTACCTACCTATCTTTCAGTTTATAAAGTAGGTAGTTATAACTTTCGGCCAAAAAAGTGTTTCAAGAACAAATTTTGAAACATACTTTTGCCTGTAAGTTCTTATGATATACCTATTTAGGTATTTATTAAAAGAAGGACCTTCCTATCAACAATTTTGAATGATCAAGGGGATAAGCAAATGTTTACTTTTAATAAGGTACAAGACTTTATTTGGATTTTTATTTTTAGAAAAGTACCTATTATGACTTTGTAATTGTACTTACATAAATTTGATGCCTTTGTCTAAGTCTTAAGATATCTAAATTCTACCAAATCCAATTTTGATATGCCAGAGCAAAGTTTTTAACTTAGGAGTAAGTTTTCTATAAATTTGAAATAAACAACGTTTTACTACTGTTTTAAAATATACGTACTCGTACGTGCACTTTTGACTACCGAAATGTCGGTCTATGTCTCTTCGTGTAGAAGGTAGAGGCAATTTTAGAACGAATCAGTTCAATTGACAAACCAAGACTATTTAAAATATTTCCTGTATTTTTAAATTTAAAAATGTATGTACCTGTTAAAAAAGCTTGTTTCCAAAATTTGATTTCTCAAAAAACCTTAATGTTTCAAAATTCTTATTTGAAAATCTTTAGAGCAGTTTACTTTTTAAATTAATTTTGTACACATACAATTTTTCAATTTTAGTAAAATGTATATTTTTGGTATGCAGTTATTTTGAACTAATTAATATACAGTTTCGTAAAAAACTGATGACTCGTTTGGATATATAGAATTTTGAAAAAAAAATGTACTATTTTTTAAAAAATCCAAAAATAAAGCCAATATAAGAGCTTGTGAAGAAAAAAACAATTGAAATCAGTTGATTTTTCTTGAGAAAACTTAAAAACAAAATAACGTGGGGTACCCTTCTGGAGCAATACAAAAATCTATCGGCTTAAGCAACACATAGATGACTGCCTAAATATAAACCATATTTACATAGGTATAATGCAATGTTGTTTATGCCCTCTTTAAGGTCCGAGCTTTGTTGTCCACATTAATTTGTTAAATTTGTTTTAGTCGAAAACCATTTTTTACCAATTTTAGCAGCATTTTTAAAATACTTTTTATTTCTTATATAAAAAAATACAAATTGGATGAATTAAATTAATTTCAAGTCAATATCTTCTATTGTTCACGATAAATCGAGAAACGAACATCAATTTTTACCAAATTTGCGTACTATTTTTTGTAGATTTTATTTTTTTTATGAAAAAACGGACTATTGGATTCTTTTAAAAAAATTACTGAGTATCGAAAACAATATTTTCTGTGAGATAAAATAACTTTGAAGCCAATATTTTTAATTTTTGAAAAGATGTTTGAGTCGAAAATAAATTTTTTTTTTAGGTTTTTATTTTTTGTAAAAAAAACTGTCAATTTTTCTCAAAATTTTATTGAATGAACAATATTATTTAAAAGATAAAATTAGATTAAAGACAATGGGGCGTATTCATAGAGAATAACTAAAGTCGTGATTTCTTGATCTATAGTTTAAGGCTTGTTGGTTAAATAAACACAGCTCTTATTCATAGTCAATTGTTCTGCTTTGTTTAGTAAAACCCCAGGTTAAGGTTTAAGGTTGTATTCTACTACAATATACTTCAAATGACAGGTCAAAGCAAAAAAATACTGTTATATTTTCAATATTTTTATTTTTTGCTGTCATTCCTCAAATTGGATGTCGAAAAAAGTAAGTATACAACAAAACTTTTTAATACAAAATCAAAAAAAGTAACTAACAACGTTCTATATTTTAGATGTTCATCAAAGAAAATATAGAACGTGAACGGCTGGAAAACTGGTCGCAGTCAGAGATAGATCTGTATTTGTTATTATTTAATTTTTCGTTTTTTCAATTTACAAACAAAAATCAAATATGACATTTGACTGTGATAATAAATACTTACACACAGCATTTCCTATGTTTATAGTTAGACCACAGGTTTAGCCCTAAACTTAGGTTTAAGTTTATTTATAAATGGCCTAAACTCTGGACTTGCTTAATAACAAGTTAGCAAGAGTTTAGCAAACATCTATGAATATGCCCCAATATCTCAAAGTTTTAAAAAGATATTTAAGTCAAAAATCAATTTTTATTTATTATTAATTATTATTTATTTATTATTAAAATTAACCTGAATGTTGACAAAAATATTTTTTAAAAGATAAAATTAGTTTAAAGCCAATATCTTAAAGTTTTGAAAAGATATTAAGGTCGAAAACCAATTTTTAACAACTTTTATTATTTTTTTTTGGGTTTTTAATTTTTTGTTAAAAAAACTGTCAATTCAATTTTTCTAAAAATTTTACCACCCACTCAATTTCTTTTAGAGTCCTTTTTGCATCTTTCTGCATTATTATCTGTATAACAAAATTTATTTGAAGTCGATATGGACGACGAAAAAAACACACGCACGCACAGACATCTCTCTAAAAATCTTTTATTTCGACTCTAGGGACCTTGAAACGTCGTGAAATCGGACCGATTACAATAACTTCCTATGGGAATTTAAGAACTCTTAACGCGAATCGGCTCTTACCCTTAATTTCCAAATTTTAGGTCGATCAACCTAATGCCACAGATAAGAAACTATACAGATGTCTCATACCCATAGAAGAAAATGTCCCATATTTTTTTCACTACTCCTTGGCTATCAACTGACAAAAAGCTTTTTGTCAGTTGATCTTCAAGCACAAAAAGCTGTTTTTGATTGCACATATTGGCTTGCCAGTATGCCTGTTCAAAGCTATGTGTATAACTATAAAAAATTCTAAAGTTGTTTTTTCTCTCAAGTCAACGTCCATAGAGACAAAGAAAAAAAGAAACTGTTTTGGTTTCGATGATGTTTTGGTGCCGATGATGTTACCATATTTCAGTTGCTATTGTTCAAGCGATGTAGGTATTTTATGCTATTTATGCTATTTATTATTGAATATGAAAATAAAAACCATAGTTATTAATTTTTCCATGTTATATTTTACTATATCAAATAAAACAATATACATATATGTTGAAAATACATTTAAGAAAGGAAGAGAAGATGAGTTAAGTGCAAGACATTTTAAAAATAATTTGTATGGATTCCTATGGTAACACTGATGCAAATGTACGTGCGCCGCTGGTGAGCGTATGAGGCTTAGTTTTGGTTGCCTTCCTTATTTTGATTTTTTTTGATACATATATTGAACGCATGTGTGTATGTCATGTATCCATAGATATATGTATATGACAAAAGGATAAGTTTCAATTTCGGTCTTTTTGTTGTTTGTTGATTGTTTCTTTGTTGTCCTATGCAAAACGTAAGTTGCGTATTTTGTGAACTTAAACAGGTGTAGGTAGGTACCTACTCATGTAAATAATTTCGATACAAAAAAGAGTCTCGGATGTGACCCACACTGATAACTTACTATTGATGCCCACTTAAATTTTTCAAAATTTATATTTTTATTTGGAAAAATTGTATTAGTAAGTAAGTATGCAAAAATATACATTTAAGCTGTTTTCTTTGGAAATAGATGTATCGAAAAGTTAAATTAATATATTTTGAAGTTTGGTTTCTCTCAAATAAACATTGTCTTAAATTGTTACAAAACATTAACAACAATATTTCTATGGGATGAAACAACTTTAAAGTCAATATCTTTCTTTATTCAATCTAATTTATAAATTCAATTAGGTTAATCATTTTTTTATTTTTTTTTTTTTGCTTAAGGTTTTTAGTTTTCTGTAAAATAAAAAATTGTTGTTAATAACAACAATTTGTACAATTTCTTTCTTTCTTTTTTCTTTCTCCTTTACCCGATATTTCAGTTTAAGAATCAATTTCACGTTTTTTTAGTACTTTTTTTTAGGTTTAAATTAAAGGAAAAAACTATCGGTTGATTAACTTTTTATTTTAAACTATATTTTAAACATTTTTTGTATTAAATTAAATAAGTTTGAAGTCAATATCTTTCTCTGTTTTCAAGATGCTTTAGTAGAAACTATTTTTACCAGTTTTTAGTAGTTTTCTAAAAAAAAATAGTTAATTGGGATGTTAAAATAGGTCTATTAAGTTTTGTTTAGAAGTTTGTATATGTTTAATACATCACTGCTCTTAGCCTATTTAAGCAAAGGTGGTTTTATAAAAAGTTTAAGAGACAATTTTTGGCCTTGACAATTAAAAATAAAATATCGTAAGTATTTATAATTATTTATTTTATTATTGATCTTTTATAAAATTGCCTTTGCTTAAATAGTTTCCAGGGGTCACGAACGTGGACGTGGCAGAATATCGACCCCCACCCACCTACCACCCGCTGAATTGTACATTTATATACATATATATATATATGTAAATTGGTTATGTATTTGTTTTTTTTTTTATTGTTTTTGTTTGAGCTACGCGTTCATAACATTCATTAATTTTTTTATTTAAGTTCTAGGATTTTTATACCTTTTATCTTTTGTGTCAATTATCCATTTACAATTTTTCCAAAGTAAGACTTTTATTAAAAAATGTATGATGTCAATTTTATGTGCATAGCATTCATCGGAATCATCGCACCAGCTAGGATATTGTCTGTTTGTTGCGTTCTGTTTGCATAACTGTTTGGATATATGCGAGAAATTAAAATTAAATGTACGAGCTATTCGCTGCGATCAAGGGCCTACAAATAGAAGTTTGTTTAATAAATTATGTCTAGATGACAAAAGTTGTAACTTTGTTTACAAACAACAAACAATTTATGGTATGTATGATATTCCTCATCTTTTGAAAAGCATTAGGAATAATTTATTGAAATATAATTTGGCCACGGATGATGGAATAGTTGGAAAATAATTGAATATATGTACAATTCTGAAAGATTAAATGCAACAAAAATTTGTCCAAAATTAACATCGGCACATATTGACCCAACAGAATTTCAAAAAATGAATGTAAAGTTGGCGGCACAAGTACTTAGTAGATCTGTAGCTTGTGGAATTGAAGCTTTATTAGGTCTAAATAAATTTCCCATAAATATATCGCATTTTGCAAAACCAACAGCTAATTTTATAAACAAAATAAACCGGCTTTTCGACCTTTTAAATGGAAAACCAGCTATTAAAAAAATGATCAAAATCTAATATTCATAAGAGAAATGAAAACATATATTCTCAACATTCAGCCTATTAATTCAAGAAACAAAGCGTTTTGTTTCAAAGGTTTTGCCTTAAGTATTGAGAGCATTTTGCAAATACAAAAAGCATTATATATAGACCATAATGATTTATATTATTTAAATATTAACAAATTTAACCAAGATCCCTTAGAAAATTTATTTGGAAAGATAAGAGCAAGAAATGTTAATAAAAGTAATCCGAATGCTGCTGAATTTGGCTCCCTTCTAGCAAAAGTTATAGCTATGAAATTTGTATTCAAATCTAAATGTTCAAACTGTGAAGAAGACGATACAGAATATCTTAAAGTTGATTGGAATGCTATTTTACAAACCAATGCTGAGGAACAAATATCGATTTCGTATGAGCTACCGGAGAGTGAATCATTTGAGAATATAGAAAACGACATGAATATTGATAATAAATTAAATGCTTTACCGCCAGAAGACACGATATTGATAAAGGTGCCGGAAATCGACGATCTTGCTACCAGATACTATGCAGGCTATTGCCTTTTTAAATCGATGAAAAAAATGAATAGTATCTGTGAAAACTGTATTCAACAAATGTCAAAAGATAAGCTTCAATTTGATTTAACGGAAATATTAATTAAATTGAGAGAATACGAAACCTCAAAAGAAAATACGGTTCTTATATGGCCTTCTGAAAATTTTTTCCACGTCTGTAGTCTTCACGTAAAAATATTTACAACTTTCTTCAAAAAAACACCTTTTATATCTTTTTATACCTTTTTATAATTATAAGTACTTACGATATTTTATTTTTAATTTCCAAGGCCAAAAATTGTCTCTTAAACTTTTTATAAAACCACCTTTGCTTAAATAGGCTAAGAGCAGTGATGTATTAAACATATACAAACTTCTAAACAAAACTTAATAGACCTATTTTAACATCCCAATTAACTATTTTTTTTTAGAAAACTACTAAAAACTGGTAAAAATAGTTTCTACTAAAGCATCTTGAAAACAGAGAAAGATATTGACTTCAAACTTATTTAATTTAATACAAAAAATGTTTAAAATATAGTTTAAAATAAAAAGTTAATCAACCGATAGTTTTTTCCTTTAATTTAAACCTAAAAAAAAGTACTAAAAAAACGTGAAATTGATTCTTAAACTGAAATATCGGGTAAAGGAGAAAGAAAAAAGAAAGAAAGAAATTGTACAAATTGTTGTTATTAACAACAATTTTTTATTTTACAGAAAACTAAAAACCTTAAGCAAAAAAAAAAAAAATAAAAAAATGATTAACCTAATTGAATTTATAAATTAGATTGAATAAAGAAAGATATTGACTTTAAAGTTGTTTCATCCCATAGAAATATTGTTGTTAATGTTTTGTAACAATTTAAGACAATGTTTATTTGAGAGAAACCAAACTTCAAAATATATTAATTTAACTTTTCGATACATCTATTTCCAAAGAAAACAGCTTAAATGTATATTTTTGCATACTTACTTACTAATACAATTTTTCCAAATAAAAAAAATAAATTTTGAAAAATTTAAGTGGGCATCAATAGTAAGTTATCAGTGTGGGTCACATCCGAGCCTCTTTTTTGTATCGAAATTATTTACATGAGTACCTACCTACACCTGTTTAAGTTCACAAAATACGCAACTTACGTTTTGCATAGGACAACAAAGAAACAATCAACAAACAACAAAAAGACCGAAATTGAAATTTACCCTTTTGTCATATACATATATCTATGGATACATGACATACACACATGCGTTCAATATATGTATCAAAGAAAATCAAAATAAGGAAGGCAACCAAAACTAAGCCTCATACGCTCACCAGCGGCGCACGTACATTTGCATCAGTGTTACCATAGGAATCCATACAAATTATTTTTAAAATGTCTTGCACTTAACTCATCTTCTCTTCCTTTCTTAAATGTATTTTCAACATATATGTATATTGTTTTATTTGATATAGTAAAATATAACATGGAAAAATTAATAACTATGGTTTTTATTTTCATATTCAATAATAAATAGCATAAATAGCATAAAATACCTACATCGCTTGAACAATAGCAACTGAAATATGGTAACATCATCGGCACCAAAACATCATCGAAACCAAAACAGTTTCTTTTTTTCTTTGTCTCTATGGACGTTGACTTGAGAGAAAAAACAACTTTAGAATTTTTTATAGTTATACACATAGCTTTGAACAGGCATACTGGCAAGCCAATATGTGCAATCAAAAACAGCTTTTTGTGCTTGAAGATCAACTGACAAAAAGCTTTTTGTCAGTTGATAGCCAAGGAGTAGTGAAAAAAATATGGGACATTTTCTTCTATGGGTATGAGACATCTGTATAGTTTCTTATCTGTGCTAATGCCTTTGGGGTGAAGGTACGGACCAGGACGGAATCAGGGGACCCACTTCCACTTTTCTACCATCGAAATGTCATTTTTCATTAAAATCTTGAGTTCGAAGTTGTTTACGAATGCAAAAGTTGCCTACCTACATAATATGACGCAAGTAAAAAAAATAATTTCAGACCATGATTTTCTAAATTGTGAAATTAAGTCTTAAATTGACTTTAAATATCTGAAGAATCCTTCATCTTAACAAGGTTATAATACCAAGGTTGTGAAATAACATGAGTATGGCATAATTTTGCGTTTAATGTTAACAAATTATTGGTTGGTGAGTGGCACAAAAAAAACAAACAAAACAAACAAAAAAAAACAAAAAAATACTTACTTCGACACTACATTTACGAAACTATACTTACTAATAGCACAGATAAGAAACTATAGTTAAGTTTATATAGTTTCTTATCTGTGCTAATAGTTAATAAGTTAAAAAAACTTTTAATTGGATTTTCCTAAAAGTCACACATCTTAAAATAGACGAGCTGACAAAATTGTATTAAAGGTACCTACAACAACAAACAACTTATATAGGTACATAGGTACCTACCTACCTAAATATAAACTACATTTGTATGTCCTGTAATGTGCCCGCTAAGGTGTATAGTTAACACTTATTTATTATAAGGGATACAATAAAAGCAGGATTGGAACATAAATAAAAGACACAAATTTCAATTATCAAACTATTTAAATTATCTGGACCAACATAAAGAATGTATTTTCTTTGTATTTAAAACTATGTACATATTTATAAATACTGTACTTACATACCTATCAACTAATCTCAAACAAAGTGCAAAGTGTACGGATATTATCAGTGTCCTGATACTAGCATGAATTCGCTATGGTATTTCATGAAATACCTGCCTACCTACCAATACCTTTTATAGGTATTTAAAATTTGAATTTAAAATCAAACCCACATGCAACCTGAAAAAAAAATCACCTACCAATTGATATCTATCTACCAAAAAAAATCTTTAAAGCTCAAACAAATCTAATCTTCAACTATTGAAGAAAAACTTAATGCCAAATAAAAGCAAAATACCTACCCACCAGCCAATATATACATAACTATAACCAAACGTATAACTACCTTCATATTCTTCTTCATCACAAAGATCTGCACGACAAAAATCCCTTCATAGCTTTGTATACATAATACAAACCATTTTTCATATACAAAGATCGTACGCAAGGAGAAACAGACTTATGGATGTAAATAAAAACAAAAATCCGTACAAAATACTGAACAGCTGATGTAAGCATACAAAAACTTCATTCATCCCCTTATTAGACACAATATTGAGCCATTGACGTTTTTCATATAAAAATGCATTGATATAAAGAAATTACAAAAACAAATTCATCGACCTTCATATGGAAGCTTAGTATATGAAAACATATACAAGGATAGACTCAAATATAATGAAGGAAATTGTGTCGACTTTTTGGTTGCTAAATTAACTGAGCTCCTTATTCTGCTGGCTGCTTATGGGAATGGAAATAATATTTTTCTCTCGCTCCCCCGAGGTCTCTCCAATTTCGATTCTACTGCCAACGACGGCATCCGCTTCACCAAAAAAATTCTTCCCATGAGAGTACTATAGTTTTCATATACAAAGATAGAATTTAATTATGTATTTTGGAATTTATTAGCACAGGATGTGCACAGCGCCGGCCCCAGCCAAACTTGCGCCCTGTGCAAGATTTGTAGAAAGCGCCCCTTTTTTATATTTTTTTTACACATAAACACACAAGCATAAGCCTTTCCCAGATTACCCAGGAGGTAGACTTTCAATGCGTTTTTTTTATTGAGGTATCCCCAGGAGGCCTAAACCATTAAACTAAAACGCAGCGAAGAAATGAGCAGAGGGGAAACTTTTTAACTTGGAAACTTACTTTTCTGGCCTTACATTTTGCAAATTCAGAAATGAGATCATCAAAGTCTAAAGAATTTAATAATTTCTTTTCAATGGACATTATAGATAAACCTACCAATCTCTCTTGAGTCATGGTTGTCCTAAGATAATTCCTAATAATTTTAAGTTTAGAAAAACTACGTTCTCCTGAAGCTACCGTGACTCGTGACCGGGATTGTATTAAGGATTTGGAGAGTAATTACTAAATTCGGAGCAAAATCTTCAAGGTTTGAACTAAAAATAAAATTTAACACATCTAAACTTGAGCTTTGTGGTGTAACAAGCTGGAATATTACGGTTAACTCTTGAAACAATTCTTCTCCATCTAAATCTTTAAAATTACTTTATGTTAAAACATTCTGCAAATTAAGGCATGAAGCACGTAGGTACATTTTTATTTTTTAAACATTCGCTTATGTTACTAAAAAATGAAAAATTGATACTATACGTATCAAACCTTCCAAGTATTTAAAAAAAAATTCAACTTTAAATCTTTGTTTCGGGTCTAATATACTTTCAGGACATTCATCAGTATAAAGTATTTTTCTCCGTTGAGATCGCAATGATGAAGCTACAGGAAACATATTTGGTATCTCTAGGGAACTAGAGAATACCTACTCATTAAATTTTTCATCGGAACGCATGAAAATCAAACTGTTTTTTGTATTTTCTAAAACCGTTATGCCAGTTGACAGATTAACGGACGGACTTTGCAAATATTTACTAGTCTAATTTATATTTTCTAAAATATCAAACCAAATTAGCAGGCAGCAAATAAATGTAAAATCAAAAGTTTTATTTCCTAACGATTCTACAATGTTTTTTGCCTCTAGATTTCTTAATTCTAAAAGGGCTTCATATATTTCTTCTTAATTTGTTTTTAAAGGCCTCAATGCATCTAACCTGCTCTCTCATCTTGTCTCAGAAGGGGGTTTCAAAGTATGACTTGGGATTTTTTTCTTATAAATATCCCACCTCGTTGTGGAACTTTAAAAAAAGTTATACAAACATTGAATTGTATCGAAAAATTTAACTGCATAAAATAAGCACCGAGCAGCATCATTAACCACTAAATTTAAGGAATGCGGGCAACATGAAACTAAAAATGCTCTTGGTTCCAGGGTTCGAATTCGATTCTGAACACTCGCTTCTTTTCCTTTTATATTCGAACCATTATGTATGTATGTATGTATGTATGTATGTAAAGTACCTATGGATGTACTTTATTGAGATTTTTTTTTACACTTATGATTCTTAATTCTATGTACCTATACTATACATAGTTATTTCAATAGCTTGTTATTAATTTGCCGACTTAGAATTGGTCAGGCTACACAGTTTTTATTTTATATTAATTTAGTTTATTTTTGTAAAGCACATTAGTTGTTTCTTAGACACAGTCTCTTAGTTATATAAAATTACGTCCACATTGCAACAATCTGCATTCTGCACCAGACTAGATATACATTAAAAGTAGCCGTTACAACAGTCATTAACTTTCACAAAAAAAAAAAAACTGCCTGCGCAAGAACACTTCGACTCCACATAGAATCATCCCTCTTTAATTTTTAAGCTCTATGCTCCTTTTCCATTCTATTAAAAATTTCATCTGTAATCAGGCACTTAACTCTTACACAGTGTGCAATAAGAAAACCTGCACGCTCTGACCCATATGATTCCGTATAAATAAGTTTTTTTTTTAAATATCTCCCATGTTAGTTTCGATACTCAGTGTGCAAAAAAGAAAACTTGCACATCAATTGACCATTTGTAGCAAAGACACCTACCTACCTCATTTCCAAATATTTCACCCTGTTCGTACAAGAGAAAAAATCTCAACACAAAAAAGTTTCATGCAAGAGAAAAAAAGAAAAAATCTCAATACAAAAAAGTTCCATGCCACCTCATCTGTGCAAGATATATTTTATGCACACCGAGTCCCAAAATTAACATAGAGAGTATGACAAAGCAAAATACTTATTCATATTGAATCGTATGGGCTAGTACGTGCAGGTTTTGTATCACGCACGTTCCTGAATGTGAGTTCTCATCTACAAAGAAAACAACAAAAAAATGTCTCCGAAAGAAGAGAGCAGGTAGGTTGCTGTGCTACTTTCTATCTACTACAAAGTACAAATACTAATCAAAGACACTCCATATATTTTTGTTGTTGTTTTTTTTTTGTAGATGAGAACTCACATTCAGGTACGTGCGTGATACAAAACCTGCACGTACTAGCCCATACGATTCAATATGAATAAGTATTTTGCTTTGTCATACTCTCTATGTTAATTTTGGGACTCGGTGTGCATAAAATATATCTTGCACAGATGAGGTGGCATGGAAATTTTTTGTGTTGAGATTTTTCCTTTTTTTCTCTTGCATGGAACTTTTTTGTGTTGAGATTTTTTCTTTTTTTCTCTTGTACGAACAGGGTGAAATATTTGGAAGTGAGGTAGGTAGGATTTTTAGTTCTGCGATATTTTGAGTTAAATTTTCATTGAATGCAACAATGAAAGTGATGTTAGTTAGTGCGCAAGAGATAATTTAGGACAGTTGTGATGGATGTTTTTTTGAGATTATTTTAAGAATGTTTGTGGTTAAAGAATGGCAAATAGTAGTACATATTTGTTTGCAAGATCAGATTACATTTTCTTGCTCCTGGTAATGCGCCCCCAGAATTCTGCGCCCTGTGCATTTGCACATCTTGCACATATGCTTTGTCCGGCCCTGGATGTGCAGATCTTGGAATTTAATTTTTCTAGCATAGGATATGCAGATTTTGGAATTTAATTTTTTCTAGCATAGGATATGCAGATTTTGGAATTTTACTAGCACAGGATGTGCGGATTTTTAATGTTTCTAGCATAGGATATGCAAATTTGGAATTTTACTAGCACAGGATGTGCAGATTTTAATTTGTCTAGCATAGGATATGCAAATTTGGAATTTTATCAGCACAGGACGTGCAGATTTTAAATTTTTTCTAGCATAGGATATGCGCATTTTGGATTTTTTATCAGCACAGGACGTGCAGATTTTTCTGACACAGGAAGTGCAGAATTTTGTAATCTTGCTAGCACAGGATGTGCAAAACTTTTATTTAAATTTCTAGCACAGGATGTGCAGAATTTTATGGAATTTACCAGGAGGACTTGGCTGCAAGATAAAAGGAATATGACAGAATTTGAAGGTATTTGGGATAGGACATACACATGGGAAATTTGAAATTTTTTTTGAGGGGTCTGATAAAAGGTTTCATTGGGAAAAATTATTTTGGATTTGCTTAGCACAGGATGTGCAATTTTTATAAATTTTACAAATTTTCCTGGGGGACTTGGAATAAAAAATTTGTTTTTCTCAGGAAGAGAATTGGATTTATGCCACACAGGATGTAGTTGGCAATTTTGCGGGCATTGAGAATGCAATTTTGCGGGCATTGAGAATGCAATTTTGCTGGCATTAAGAATGCAATTTTGCGGGCATTGAGAATGCAATTTTGAGAGCATTGAGAATGAAATTAGGGGGAATTTAGGATACAATTGGGCAGGCATTAATTATGCATTTGTCATAAAAAGTAATACTCGTTTCGTTTTTGTTTACTCATTTAGTTGCAGGAGCAAATGTATCTACAACCAAAAGGAAGGAATCCAAGAAAACTGCTGGGAAGCAAACTCAGGAAAGCCAGGAGGCGGGACATAAACTATTCCAGTCAACAAGGAGAGGGATAGCGAGGCTGGCAAGCTATGCAAAATCGCAGGAAGCGGCCGCAGCCTCCCGGGATGGGATACTACTGCGGAGTGACAGGCTGTTACAACTATGGGAGAAGGCCAATGAGCAATTCCGAGCTCTAGTGGAAACCCCAGAGGAGGAGGCTCTGATGGAATTAGAGGAACTAATGGAGGCGGCAGAACAGGAGTATTATGAGGCTGCCGAGATCTTACGCCAGCATTTGGGTAAGACAGCCAAGGATGGCCAAGATACAGCAGGAGCTACCACAGGAAGTGGAAACGGAAGTACCCCACAGGTGAACGTAAGCCTAACACTGCCAATGCAGCAGCATGACCTAAGGCCTACATGGGGGAAGTTTGGAGGAGCTCTGTCCGATTGGACGAGCTTCAGAGACAAATTTAAGGCTGCCATCCATGACAACCCGGAGGTGTCTACGGCCTACAAATACTCTTACTTAAGGAATTCGCTGTCAGGAGACGCGGAGAAGGCTCTAGGACAGAGCAACTTGGCTGAAGGAAGCTACCAGGAGGCCTGGGAACGCCTCAACCAGCTCTACCATAAGCCTTACCATATTGCCAAGGAGCAATTAGGCAAATTTAACAGGTTGCCGTTCTTGGCAGGAAGACCCACGGCTAAGGACCTTCAAAAGATGTCAAACGACACCTACGAAGTCATCCGACAACTAAAGGCACTGGAGGTACCAGTAGAACACTGGGGGTTGGTGTTCGTGTTCGGGCTGCATGAAAGACTGGATCCAGATACCAAAAGGCAATGGGAATTGCAAAGGTCTTCGGAGGCACCGGAAGTAACAGAGATGCTAAATTTCCTGGACAAACAAGCAGGATCGCTTGAGGATACCAGGATGGTAAGGGCTGCAGGAGCACCCGTGGCAGGACAGTCAGGATGGCTAGGAAATCCGAGGAGAACAAGAGCACCAAGTTCGACGGCGGCGCCAGTGGTGAGGACACCATGTGAGGTATGTGGAGTCGAAGCTCATGGTCTATACCATTGTGCGGAATTTTTGGCACTGAATCTTTCAGCGCGGAAAAACTTTATTCAAAGGAGGAAGCTATGCTCAAACTGTTTGAAGAAGGGGCATAGCAAAGAGTACTGTACGGCCATACAATGCCGACGACTACCGTGCCAGGGGGACCCGAGGCACAATAGTGTTTTATGCCCATTTAAGCAGCCGGAGCAGGATATATTTACTCTGAGGGCGCCGGCCAGGAAGAGCATGAATCCTCAAATCAAAACTAGGAACCAATGACTAGACCAGGAAGGTCTAAGGAAAAGAAAGCTGGAGGACCAGGGCAAGGAGTGCCAAGAAATAAAAAATAAAAAAATAAAATTTGGAAAAAATAAAAATAAAGGAGAAAATATTGATTTTGAAGCATACACTATGGATTTTCAATTGTCTTTAGGTCAGAAAATTTCATTTATGCCAACCTTATTAGTGAGGTTGATAGGGAAAAATTATAATATAGGACCTATAAGAGGGTTCCTAGATACAGGGTCACAACCAAATGTGGTGAGTCATAGTCTGGTAGAGGAATATAAATTGACAGTTTATTCCACAAATCAAAGAGCCGTAGGTATAGACGGAGAACCGTTTACTATAAAGCAATGGACAAAGGCAATGGTACTACCATGGTATGACTCGGAAATACAGGAGTATACGGAGGAAATATTTTGGGTTCTTCCAAAAGAAAGCAGATGGAAACCGACAATGCCATCAGCAACATTGGACGTGTTGAGGATGGGAATCCCAACCAATAGCCTTCCATTAGCTGATCCCACATTTAGCAAACCGAATCTTACTTATATGTTATTCGGTGTCGGATTTTTTGCAAAAATAGTCATGTCAGTGATTCAAAGGAACATTGATGGTACTACCTTAATGGAGACAACACTAGGAATTGTTGTATTTGGAGAGCAAGGAGAGGAAGGAGATGAGACAACTGGACAACCAATCTCATGTATTCAATATAAGGAAGAGGATCAGCTAGATAAATTATTGGAACGGTTATGGCAACAAGACCAAATCAGAGCAGGAAGTAAATATTCGGAAGAAGAAGCATTGGCGGAAAAGCATTTCAAGGAAACGCATAGGAGGGACGAATCAGGAAGATTTGTCGTAAAGATACCCATAAAAGAAGAAATAAAAGAACTAGGAAGTTCCAGAGAAATAGCGTTGAGACGTTTTTTCTATTTAGAGAAACGATTGGAAAAACATCCGGAGATGCGAAAAATCTACATAGAAAAAATGAGAGTTGGGTCATTTAGCAGAAGCTAAGGAAAGGCCAAAGCAAGGAGAAATGGTGTATTATATACCACACCATTGCATACCAAAGGATAATAGAATCGTTTACGACGCTAGTTGTAAAACGGATAATGGAATATCGCTCAATGACATTCAAATGCTTGGGCCGAAGATGCAGAAGGACCTGCAGGAAACAATAATGCGTTTCAGGAGACACAGGATCGCAATATATGCGGATATACGGAAAATGTTTAATCAAGTTAAACTCGCTAAGGAGCAATGGAATTTGCAAAGACTGTTTTGGAGAGAGGACTCAAACCAAAAACTAAAGGAATATTGGCTCACAGTATTCACCTTTGGTCTAACAGCATCACCATTTGTTGCTGTTAGGTCAGTGATAGAAACTGCCAGGCTGGCAAAGGAAAATTATCCAAAGGCAGCAAAAGCAATAGAAGAGGACTTCTATATGGATGACTGTACAACAGGAGCTCATACAGTCAAAGCAGCAATCAAATTAACAAAGGAAATAGACACAGTATTAAAAGGAGCTAAATTTGAATTGAGGAAATGGAAATCAAACAGCAATACGGTGATACAAGCTATGGATTCGGAGTCAGAAAAAACATTGTTGTTTTCTGAGGGGGAAGGGACAACCATTTTAGGACTGAAATGGTTGATAGAAGAGGATAAATTTACCTTCATGGTTAAAAATCCCAAATTTAGCGGGATTATAACAAAAAGGAAAATAGTGAGCCATGTAGTTCAATTATATGATCCGAACGGTTACATATCACCGGTAACGATCATAGGGAAAATATTAATTCAGGACATATGGAGGTCAAGAATTGATTGGGATGATAGACCAGCGACTGAAATAGAACGTCGTCGATGGTCGGAATTTTGGGATTCTATTAGATATTTAGAAAATTTCAAAATAGAAAGATGGTTAGGTTCGGGGGGAAGCACAAGTATACAGGTCCATGGGTTTTCGGACAGTAGTGAGGCAGCATTAGGTGCGGTAGTATATTTAAGAGCGAATTATGGAAATGGAGTTATAACAAGCAAACTCTTAACGTCAAAGACAAGGGTGGCACCTTTGAAAATGGTGACCATTCCGCGTTTGGAGTTATCGGCAGCGGAGCTGCTATCAAGGATGATAAAGGAAATTATGGAGTCAATGGAATGGAAAGGAACGGAATATGTGCTATGGATTGATTCAAGTCCAGCATTTTACTGGATAAGGAAAGAAACAAGGGATTTAAGGGCATATGTTGCCAATAGAGTAGCATCTATTCAGGCAAATACGGAAATAAGAAATTGGCGCCACATAGATGGTAAGGAGAACCCAGCAGATTTGCTAACAAGGGGGATGTTACCAAAGGAATTGGTAGGCAACAATTTATGGCTTCACGGTCCTAGTTGGATAATAAAGGAAGAACAGGATTGGCCAAAGAGTGGGATAATGGAAGGGATTAACAAGGAGGTGGAACACGAAATGAAAATACATTCAATTTCGCAATTTAAGGAACCAATAAGCATTGTCCTCGGGAGAGGGAGGGGTAAAGTACCACTGTTGGAATATGTAAGCAAACTGGAGAAGGCGGTGAACATCGTTAGTTATGTAAACCGATATATAGACAATTGGATTGAGAGCAGGAGGAACCTGAGACCAAGGAAAAAAAGGAGAAAGGGGCCACAGGAAGTGATACCACCAACAAGAGAGGAGAAGGCAGTTGCCATGGAATATCTAATAGGAATTAGTCAACAGGAATATTATAATCAGGAGATTACGGCACTAAAAGCGGGAAAAGCACTTCCGGAGAAGAGCAAAATAATAAGCTTAAAGCCGATAATGGATAAAAATAATATCTTGCGGGTAGGGGGGAGATTAGGTAGGTCAGAAATCGATTACGAGATGAAACATCCGGAAATCGTAGCAAATGGATCAAATTTAGCAGGATTGCTAATGGAATACGCACACAGGAGTACAGAACATGGAGGGATCCAAGTCATGATGCAATTCATCAGACAACAGTATTGGATACCAAAACTCAGGAATGGGTTAAGGAATTACATCCACAAATGCGTGGTTTGCGTGCGATTAAATGCACGAATGGAGGGACAATTGATGGCGGAATTACCGTCAGAAAGAGTCCAGGTTGGGAAACCATTTTTATCTACGGGAGTAGACTATGCAGGGCCATTCCAATTAAGGAAGCCTGGAAAATTAGGTAGGAAAAATAGGGGACAAGGAGAAAAATGGTGGGTCGCAATATTTGTATGCCTAAGGACTAGAGCAATACATATTGAGCCTGTCACGGATCTATCTTCTATGGCTTTCATAGTTACATATGAAAGGTTCATTGCCAGGAGGGGAAGATGTGAAAAAATGTTCAGCGACAACGGAACGGCTTTCGTTGGCGCATCAAAAGAATTAAATAAAGCATTAAGAATCTTTTCAGATAAGGACATGTTAGATCATTTGCACCGGAAGGGTACGGACTGGAGGTTTATGACACCAGCCGCCCCGCATCAAGGAGGGATCTATGAAGCAGCGGTGAAATCTATGAAGTTTCACCTAAGGAGAATTATGGGGCAAAGGATGTTGCCACCGGAAGAATTTAGAACACTCCTCACTCAAATAGAAGCCATTCTCAATTCTAGGCCTCTTCACCCGTTGAGTGAGGACCCTATGGACATTCAGGCGTTAACGCCGGGACATTTTTTGGTAGGTGAACCATTAATTTTACCTCTTCCTTTCAGATTGGACGATCGTTCAGACTCAGTAGGAACTGCTCTGTGGAAGGAACGGCAAAGGATGATACAGCATTTTTGGGTACGATGGCAATCAGAATACCTCACAACCTTGCAGGAGCGGAAAAAATGGAGAAAGGAAAAGGAGAACATTAAAGTAGGACAACTGGTAGTACTCAGGAGTGAGAACTTTCCCCCTACAAGTTGGGCTATGGCTCGAGTATGTGAATTGCTACCTAGTCAGGACGGCTTGGTACGCAATGTTATTGTACAAACGGCCACCAATAGGCTCAGGAGACCTATTCAGAAGCTGTGCATCATACCGACGGAGAAGAAATAAAATATTAACCAAATATGAAATGTAATGATATTAAAAAACCATGTTTTTTGCCGGGACTGTTACGTATGGCAACACTGGCCATACGTGTAGTCTTTGTTACAAATATATTTGTATTATACACGAATAATAAGTTAGAATAAGTCAGTTGCTCTCGACCACTAGGGAAGAGAGGTTTGTTCTACACCAATTCAGGAGAATAAAAGTGGTTTTTTTTATATACTTTTTCCCACAGAAAAAGTTACCGAGTTTTTATTTCGATCGGACTTTATAATGGTGCGAACACTTACTATCATAATTTTCAAAATATGTTTTTCTATTATTTATTTCGGTATATCCTTCTTTTAGGTTTAATTTAGCTCCAATAGGTTTTAATAAATTTTGTCCTATGATTCCTACAAATTTATTGTTCGATATTCTCATTAACTTCCATTCCATAGTAGATTCATCTTCGTTGAATTCTACCGGTACTTCAGTTATGATTTCAAATTTAATCATGTTTTCATGATTAAGTGATTTTACTTTGATTGGAACATTATCATTAAAGTTCTCGGGATTTCTAATAGTTGTGACTCATCAAGTATACTTGTTGTTGAGCCAGAATCTATTAGAATGTTAAATTTTTTATTATTTATTGTGATTTTGATTATGGGAAGTGATTCTTCTTCCCGGCCATGGTAAAATTTACCTCTTCATAGTTTAACTCTGTATTATTAACATCCATAGGTTCTGGCCTTGGATACCTATTATTATTATTATTATTAGTATTAGTATTATTATAATTATTATTATTAAAATTGTTCCTATATTGCCCCGAATTGAAAGGTCTTTGATTATTACTAAAATTCCTGAAATTTCCCTGATTATTATTATTATTTCTAAACTGTCCTGAATTCTGGTGTCTTTGATAATTATTTCTGGAATTATTTGGAGGTGGTGGTCTATAATTACTTGAATTCTGACTATAATTTATTCCTCTATTATTATTGTTATTTTGTTGTGGTTGGCTTTTAAAATTGTTTAAATTTCCCTGTCTATTAAGATTCTTATGGCGCATTAACAAAGTATAAGCCGCTCTTATATTTTGAATATTCTGCGCAATAATAACAGAAGCTTGATTGGCATTTAGATTATTTAAAAACTTATTTATTACTATATTTTCGTTATTTCCTGGGTTATATATAATATTTTGCTCTAACTTACTTTTCTTATTTAATTTCAAGAGGATTTCCTCGGTTTGATGAAACAGCTGCTGAAGATCGTTTGTGGTAATCATGTGAAGATCTTGAAGAATCTGCTCGTATGTCTCCTGAACTCCAAAATCCTGGATTAGTACGCCTTTTATCGTTGGCCATGTTGGTATTAATATTCTTTTTAAGGTGTTGATTGCTGCTCCTTGTATTTTATTTCTGATTATTAAAGTTGCTATTGGCTGATTTTCTGTACTTATATAGCTGTACACATAATCAATATATTCAATGAAAGCGATGACGTCCTCATCTGGTCGTCCTGAGAATGTTGGAATTTTTTCCAATCGCATCAATGGTACATTTTGGTCTATTGTTGCAGTAGCCATTTTTGTATTGTTTTTGTGTTTATTTTAAGTAACACTTTTAACTTTTGTATTTGAAGTTAATTCTGTCTTTTTAGTAGACACTTTAATTTTCTAATCTCTCTACGAGAATTAGTTCTTTATTTAACTTGACACTTTAGAAAAAAAAATTTCTAATTGCTTCGGCAATTAGTTTGTTGTATACATTTTTTTACCGTCCGTTAAAACACTTCGGTATTATTAACTTTCACAATAAAGCTCTTTTTGGCAAGAGTACGATAACTTAGGCGACAAGATATTATAACAGAATTTTTTAGAACAGTTAAAAATAAGCATTTTTTACTATGGGAGGGGGGGTCTATCTCCCCCCGTTTAGGCAGGAGGGGCAATTTAAAAAAATTATTACTTAAAATGGAACAAAATTCTTAAAAAATAACGGTGATACTTACAATTAAGTTGTATACATTTTTTTAAAGCCAACATTCTGTTCTAATAGCCAGTTTTTAAATCAAGTCAAAACTATGCGTAGTTTTCGAAAAATTTAATTTTAAACTCAAAATTTGAGTAAAAAAAGTTAAAAAAAGGTTTAAAGTGTAACTTTTTCAATACTTCAAGATTATCTACCATTGTTTTTATTTCAGAATTAATTACTCTTATTTGTTTTTGATCAAAAACTGAAAACAAGATGATTTTATGTCTTTTAGTTTTTGAGAAAATTGAAAATAAAAATTTAATTTTAAACTCAAAATTTGAGTAAAAAAAGTTAAAAAAAGGTTTAAAGTGTAACTTTTTCAATACTTCAAGATTATCTACCATTGTTTTTATTTCAGAATTTATTGCTCTTATTTGTTTTTGATCAAAAACTGAAAACTAGATGATTTTATGTCTTTTGGTTTTTGAGAAAATTGAAAATAACCACAACTACTATTTTAATTTAATTCTTCTTTTTTGCTTGAGTGGTCTTATTTTGATAGTAATATAATAATGGTATTTGCGTATGCGTAATGCGTGTTTGGGTTTATGCAACAGTAAGGTGTGCGCGAATTTGGGTGTATGCAACAGTGGCATCTGTAAGGGGGGGCATGCTGCCCCCCTGCAACCCCCCTGCTTGGGCACACTATAGGATTTGGGGTGGGTGCAAGTTGGAGTGTGTGCAAGGTGGGGAGGGTGCAAGATGGGGTGCATGCAACGTTTCTTTTGCATTTAAATAAGTTGGATTTAAGAAACATTAATTTACCCTAGGTGTATCTTAATCCATATTCGATTATTACTATCAAAATAAGACTACGTTAATACTTAAGCAAGGAAAAAGTAATTTAATTAAAATATTTATTTTGGTAATTTTCAATTTTCTCAAGAACTAGAAGACATAAAGTCATCTAGTTTTCAGTTTTTGATAAAAAACAAATAAGAGCAATGAATTCTAAAAAAAAAAAACAGTAAATAATTTGAAAGTTTTGAAAAATTACACTTTAAACCTTTTTTTTAACTTTTTTTTGCACAAATTTTGACTTTAAAACAATTTTTTTCAAAAACTATGCATAGTTTTGACTTGATTTAAAAGCAAGCTAATAGACAAAAGTGTTGGCTTTAAAAAAAGGTATAACACTTAATTGAGGGTATTACCGTTATTTTTTAATTATTTTTTTTCCATTTAATGTACATATTTTTTTTAACTGCCCCTACCGCCTAAACGGGGGGAGATAGACCCCCCCTTCCCATAGTAAAAAATGCTTGTTTTTAACTGTTCCATACAAATCCGTCATTAAACTTTGTCGCCTAAGTTATCGTACTCTCCCCATTTTTTTCTTTTTATTCGTTCGAATCACTAGATCTCATATGTCACTATAAATTCGTTATAGATCTCATTGAGATCCTACCGACTGCGCCAATTTTGTATTTGATCCTCCGGGATCAATTTTTAAAAAAAATAAAAAAACACAATTTACATTTGTATCTTAATTTTTATTTTTAAATTATTTATAACTTCAGATCCCTTACCACTGCACAGTGTGCGATTTTGCCCATCTAGGTGGGCAAAATTAAATTTTCGAAATGTTTTTTTTTGCCCGAATTGTTGATTTTCTATGAGATAAATAATGAGCCTTTAAGATTTCAATATAGAAAACAAAAAAAGAAGTAAAACTTAACGGTATACTTTCTTAAAGTTACTGTTAATTGTATTGAGAAATTGACCTAGACAAAATGAATATCAGTTGCTTCATTTCTCGTTACAAGTGCAATTGATCTGTTTGCCCTAGATGGTATTTTTTTCTAAGTTTATTTATCACTAATTAACTTTACAAAAGCAGGTAAATTTCTTTAAAAAATAACTTAAAAGTCTTCATTAAACTGTTTAATTGGTAAGTGATTTGTTTAAAGAAAATTTCAAAGTACATTATTTAGGATAGACTTTTTCTTTATTATATCGCAGAATATCGTTGTGAGGCCATCCTCATTACGAACTTTACCCTATAAGCACAGATAAGAAACTATACAGATGTCTCATCCCCATAGAAGAAAATGTCCCATATTTTTTTCACTACTCCTTGGCTATCAACTGACAAAAAGCTTTTTGTCAGTTGATCTTCAAGCACAAAAAGCTGTTTTTGATTGCACATATTGGTTTGCCAGTATGCCTGTTCAAAGCTATGTGTATAACTATAAAAAATTCTAAAGTTGTTTTTTCTCTCAAGTCAACGTCCATAGAGACAAAGAAAAAAAGAAACTGTTTTGGTTTCGATGATGTTTTGGTGCCGATGATGTTACCATATTTCAGTTGCTATTGTTCAAGCGATGTAGGTATTTTATGCTATTTATGCTATTTATTATTGAATATGAAAATAAAAACCATAGTTATTAATTTTTCCATGTTATATTTTACTATATCAAATAAAACAATATACATATATGTTGAAAATACATTTAAGAAAGGAAGAGAAGATGAGTTAAGTGCAAGACATTTTAAAAATAATTTGTATGGATTCCTATGGTAACACCACAGATAAGAAACTATACAGATGTCTCATACCCATAGAAGAAAATGTCCCATATTTTTTTCACTACTCCTTGGCTATCAACTGACAAAAAGCTTTTTGTCAGTTGATCTTCAAGCACAAAAAGCTGTTTTTGATTGCACATATTGGCTTGCCAGTATGCCTGTTCAAAGCTATGTGTATAACTATAAAAAATTCTAAAGTTGTTTTTTCTCTCAAGTCAACGTCCATAGAGACAAAGAAAAAAAGAAACTGTTTTGGTTTCGATGATGTTTTGGTGCCGATGATGTTACCATATTTCAGTTGCTATTGTTCAAGCGATGTAGGTATTTTATGCTATTTATGCTATTTATTATTGAATATGAAAATAAAAACCATAGTTATTAATTTTTCCATGTTATATTTTACTATATCAAATAAAACAATATACATATATGTTGAAAATACATTTAAGAAAGGAAGAGAAGATGAGTTAAGTGCAAGACATTTTAAAAATAATTTGTATGGATTCCTATGGTAACACTGATGCAAATGTACGTGCGCCGCTGGTGAGCGTATGAGGCTTAGTTTTGGTTGCCTTCCTTATTTTGATTTTTTTTGATACATATATTGAACGCATGTGTGTATGTCATGTATCCATAGATATATGTATATGACAAAAGGGTAAGTTTCAATTTCGGTCTTTTTGTTGTTTGTTGATTGTTTCTTTGTTGTCCTATGCAAAACGTAAGTTGCGTATTTTGTGAACTTAAACAGGTGTAGGTAGGTACTCATGTAAATAATTTCGATACAAAAAAGAGGCTCGGATGTGACCCACACTGATAACTTACTATTGATGCCCACTTAAATTTTTCAAAATTTATTTTTTTTATTTGGAAAAATTGTATTAGTAAGTAAGTATGCAAAAATATACATTTAAGCTGTTTTCTTTGGAAATAGATGTATCGAAAAGTTAAATTAATATATTTTGAAGTTTGGTTTCTCTCAAATAAACATTGTCTTAAATTGTTACAAAACATTAACAACAATATTTCTATGGGATGAAACAACTTTAAAATCAATATCTTTCTTTATTCAATCTAATTTATAAATTCAATTAGGTTAATCATTTTTTTATTTTTTTTTTTTTGCTTAAGGTTTTTAGTTTTCTGTAAAATAAAAAATTGTTGTTAATAACAACAATTTGTACAATTTCTTTCTTTCTTTTTTCTTTCTCCTTTACCCGATATTTCAGTTTAAGAATCAATTTCACGTTTTTTTAGTACTTTTTTTTAGGTTTAAATTAAAGGAAAAAACTATCGGTTGATTAACTTTTTATTTTAAACTATATTTTAAACATTTTTTGTATTAAATTAAATAAGTTTGAAGTCAATATCTTTCTCTGTTTTCAAGATGCTTTAGTAGAAACTATTTTTACCAGTTTTTAGTAGTTTTCTAAAAAAAAATAGTTAATTGGGATGTTAAAATAGGTCTATTAAGTTTTGTTTAGAAGTTTGTATATGTTTAATACATCACTGCTCTTAGCCTATTTAAGCAAAGGTGGTTTTATAAAAAGTTTAAGAGACAATTTTTGGCCTTGGAAATTAAAAATAAAATATCGTAAGTACTTATAATTATAAAAAGGTATAAAAAGATATAAAAGGTGTTTTTTTGAAGAAAGTTGTAAATATTTTTACGTGAAGACTACAGACGTGGAAAAAATTTTCAGAAGGCCATATAAGAACCGTATTTTCTTTTGAGGTTTCGTATTCTCTCAATTTAATTAATATTTCCGTTAAATCAAATTGAAGCTTATCTTTTGACATTTGTTGAATACAGTTTTCACAGATACTATTCATTTTTTTCATCGATTTAAAAAGGCAATAGCCTGCATAGTATCTGGTAGCAAGATCGTCGATTTCCGGCACCTTTATCAATATCGTGTCTTCTGGCGGTAAAGCATTTAATTTATTATCAATATTCATGTCGTTTTCTATATTCTCAAATGATTCACTCTCCGGTAGCTCATACGAAATCGATATTTGTTCCTCAGCATTGGTTTGTAAAATAGCATTCCAATCAACTTTAAGATATTCTGTATCGTCTTCTTCACAGTTTGAACATTTAGATTTGAATACAAATTTCATAGCTATAACTTTTGCTAGAAGGGAGCCAAATTCAGCAGCATTCGGATTACTTTTATTAACATTTCTTGCTCTTATCTTTCCAAATAAATTTTCTAAGGGATCTTGGTTAAATTTGTTAATATTTAAATAATATAAATCATTATGGTCTATATATAATGCTTTTTGTATTTGCAAAATGCTCTCAATACTTAAGGCAAAACCTTTGAAACAAAACGCTTTGTTTCTTGAATTAATAGGCTGAATGTTGAGAATATATGTTTTCATTTCTCTTATGAATATTAGATTTTGATCATTTTTTTAATAGCTGGTTTTCCATTTAAAAGGTCGAAAAGCCGGTTTATTTTGTTTATAAAATTAGCTGTTGGTTTTGCAAAATGCGATATATTTATGGGAAATTTATTTAGACCTAATAAAGCTTCAATTCCACAAGCTACAGATCTACTAAGTACTTGTGCCGCCAACTTTACATTCATTTTTTGAAATTCTGTTGGGTCAATATGTGCCGATGTTAATTTTGGACAAATTTTTGTTGCATTTAATCTTTCAGAATTGTACATATATTCAATTATTTTCCAACTATTCCATCATCCGTGGCCAAATTATATTTCAATAAATTATTCCTAATGCTTTTCAAAAGATGAGGAATATCATACATACCATAAATTTTTTGTTGTTTGTAAACAAAGTTACAACTTTTGTCATCTAGACATAATTTATTAAACAAACTTCTATTTGTAGGCCCTTGATCGCAGCGAATAGCTCGTACATTTAATTTTAATTTCTCGCATATATCCAAACAGTTATGCAAACAGAACGCAACAAACAGACAATATCCTAGCTGGTGCGATGATTCCGATGAATGCTATGCACATAAAATTGACATCATACATTTTTTAATAAAAGTCTTACTTTGGAAAAATTGTAAATGGATAATTGACACAAAAGATAAAAGGTATAAAAATCCTAGAACTTAAATAAAAAAATTAATGAATGTTATGAACGCGTAGCTCAAACAAAAACAATAAAAAAAAAAACAAATACATAACCAATTTACATATATATATATATGTATATAAATGTACAATTCAGCGGGTGGTAGGTGGGTGGGGGTCGATATTCTGCCACGTCCACGTTCGTGACCCCTGGAAACTATTTAAGCAAAGGCAATTTTATAAAAGATCAATAATAAAATAAATAATTATAAATACTTACGATATTTTATTTTTAATTGTCAAGGCCAAAAATTGTCTCTTAAACTTTTTATAAAACCACCTTTGCTTAAATAGGCTAAGAGCAGTGATGTATTAAACATATACAAACTTCTAAACAAAACTTAATAGACCTATTTTAACATCCCAATTAACTATTTTTTTTTTAGAAAACTACTAAAAACTGGTAAAAATAGTTTCTACTAAAGCATCTTGAAAACAGAGAAAGATATTGACTTCAAACTTATTTAATTTAATACAAAAAATGTTTAAAATATAGTTTAAAATAAAAAGTTAATCAACCGATAGTTTTTTCCTTTAATTTAAACCTAAAAAAAAGTACTAAAAAAACGTGAAATTGATTCTTAAACTGAAATATCGGGTAAAGGAGAAAGAAAAAAGAAAGAAAGAAATTGTACAAATTGTTGTTATTAACAACAATTTTTTATTTTACAGAAAACTAAAAACCTTAAGCAAAAAAAAAAAAATAAAAAAATGATTAACCTAATTGAATTTATAAATTAGATTGAATAAAGAAAGATATTGACTTTAAAGTTGTTTCATCCCATAGAAATATTGTTGTTAATGTTTTGTAACAATTTAAGACAATGTTTATTTGAGAGAAACCAAACTTCAAAATATATTAATTTAACTTTTCGATACATCTATTTCCAAAGAAAACAGCTTAAATGTATATTTTTGCATACTTACTTACTAATACAATTTTTCCAAATAAAAATATAAATTTTGAAAAATTTAAGTGGGCATCAATAGTAAGTTATCAGTGTGGGTCACATCCGAGACTCTTTTTTGTATCGAAATTATTTACATGAGTAGGTACCTACCTACACCTGTTTAAGTTCACAAAATACGCAACTTACGTTTTGCATAGGACAACAAAGAAACAATCAACAAACAACAAAAAGACCGAAATTGAAACTTACCCTTTTGTCATATACATATATCTATGGATACATGACATACACACATGCGTTCAATATATGTATCAAAAAAAATCAAAATAAGGAAGGCAACCAAAACTAAGCCTCATACGCTCACCAGCGGCGCACGTACATTTGCATCAGTGTTACCATAGGAATCCATACAAATTATTTTTAAAATGTCTTGCACCTAACTCATCTTCTCTTCCTTTCTTAAATGTATTTTCAACATATATGTATATTGTTTTATTTGATATAGTAAAATATAACAATGAAAAATTAATAACTATGGTTTTATTTTCATATTCAATAATAAATAGCATAAATACATAAAATATCTACATCGCTTGAACAATAGCAACTGAAATATGGTAACATCATCGGCACCAAAACATCATCGAAACCAAAACAGTTTCTTTTTTTCTTTGTCTCTATGGACGTTGACTTGAGAGAAAAAACAACTTTAGAATTTTTTATAGTTATACACATAGCTTTGAACAGGCATACTGGCAAGCCAATATGTGCAATCAAAAACAGCTTTTTGTGCTTGAAGATCAACTGACAAAAAGCTTTTTGTCAGTTAATAGCCAAGGAGTAGTGAAAAAAATATGGGACATTTTCTTCTATGGGGATGAGACATCTGTATAGTTTCTTATCTGTGGTAATAGGAAGGAATTCAAAATATTGCGAAAGTTTGCGAATAATTAAGACTTGTCCGTTATAAACAATGGCTAGTGAAATAACATATCGATCAATTTTTGATGTTTGGTATACAATCTCAAGCTCTAATAGATTTAATGAAATTAGAGATCATATTTTACGATAGTGTGGTGATGTAATTTTACCTGATGCAGCACTTCAAGAGATAACCATAAAAAAAGAGGTTTGTGTCAAAAAATTGGTGTCAAATGGGACAAAGTTGGCCGTCACTACGGACGATTTTTGCTGATGCGATTCCAAGTACCTCTCAAAATAAAAAACCAGGGAGGCCACAAAAAGATTTTGATTCGTGTAGTTATTGGTCCAAGAGACGTAAGGTTGGTGATCTTATCAAAAACAGAAGTGGAGAAGAATTGTCGTTGGCCACCGAAATGAAATTAAGAAGCGAGGCTAAAAAAGATTCGGCTTCAATTGTGAGACAATTGTCTGCTGCTTCTCCTCAAAGAGGTACACATTTTAAAAAAGCACATGAGTCTTCCTTCCAGGAGCCGGCAAAATTATCTGCAAATCAGGCACTTGCCATTATACAGTGTTGGCCAAAACTAAAGCAACTTTTTTAATAAAAAAAATCTTTGTAATTTAAATGCATAAAGATGCATATATTTCATTTCGCTAATAGTTTACAAAAATGTTTGAACTTTAAAAATCAAAATTATAAAAACAAAAAATAAATTTTTTACTCCTTAAAAAATTAATTAAAAAATTACAATAAAAAATGTCTTTTCTGTCTGGCCAAAACAAAAGCAACTTTATTTACAAATAAAATAATCTACTTAAGAACGTGATTTCTAATCAATATTTTGTGGAGAAACCGTTATTTTCGATCACTGCTCTGCATCTTCTAGGCATACTCTCAATAAAATTCGTGATAATAGTGCTAGGGATACTATTCAAAGCCTCTTTGACTTGGGTAAAGAGGTCATTTGGAGTTTTACAGCTTTCGCATACAATTCTCCGATCTACAATCTCCCATAGATTCTCTATGGGGTTGAGATCCGGAGACTGTGCTGGCCATTCCATCACCTCAACTTTATGATCACGAAACCATTCCTTTACAATCTTGGCGGTGTGTTTTGGATCGTTGTCGTGCTGGAAAGTCCATTTAAGAGGAACAGTTTCCTCTGCGTAGGGGAGTATAATGTTTCCCAAAATGTCTTTGTATACAAAGCGATCCATTATCCCATCTATTTTATAAATAGGCCTACTCCCTGTCCAGAGAAGCATCCCCAGACCATGATGCATCCTCCTCCATGTTTCACGGGTCCTCTTGTAAACGAAGGATCTAGTCCTCTGTTAATTGGATGACGAACACGTTGCACACCATCTGAACCCTTAAAATTAAATTTGGATTCGTCAGAAAATAACACTGTGTTCCATTTGGAAACTGTCCAGTTTAAATGCTCTTTGGCAAATTACAATCTTGCCTTCTTATTTTTGAGCGAAATTAAAGGTTTTTTCACTATTTTGAACGATTTCAAACCACCATCCACCGCTCTCCGGCGAATCGTTCTTTCACTCACTTCAAATGAAAATGAAAATGATAAGAAGGGGTTTTTTTTATTGCTCGGACAAGCAGTTTATCCTCTCTGAGCGTCGTCGTTGCCCTTGGCCTACCACATCTGTGGATAGTTTTCACGGTGTTATTCTTGTTAAATGATTTTATTAAGCGAGATATCGCTGATTTATTAATTTTAAACTTTTTTGCAAGCTTTGATTGTTTAATTCCATTTCTATATTCGTTAATTAATTTTAATTTAAACGTTGGATATTTATTTCGCGCCATTGAAAAAAAAATAGAGACCAATCACTTCACAGGTTATTACTCCACAAATTGCATACAGTGAATGACTATTTTTTTATTTTAGGTTTTATTACGTTTCTAATGTCCAGATTGATTAAAAGTAACGGTATTTTTTATCTCCTGATGTCATGTGACGAGTTCAAAGAAGAGCAGCAAAAAAGTTGCTTTAGTTTTGGCCAACGGTAAAACGAATTTGAGATAATTCTTTGCTATTTTTTTTTCTTGCATTGTTGCTAACTGCTTTCAGATTCAGTAAAATAATTAACAACAAGAGTGGCTATAGGAAACAAGAAAAAAATTATGATTTCATGATCAATACAACGTACTACATCGTAAGACGTTCTTTGAAGCAAACTGTTGCTTTAGTTTTGGCTAACACTGTATATGGCGAAATATCATCCTGTGTGTTTTATATTTTGTATTATTCAATATTCTGTATTATAAGTATGATTCTAATGTGAGAGCTTGAGCGGTGCAGACGTGCCTAAACAATAAACAACTACTAAATGAAGAATGAAAGAATAATATAATAATAAATACATGAGAAACAGTATTTTCATTTGTTACTGAGTCGAGAGCGCAGGGTGCGAGGAAGCGTTACTCTTTTAAGTATTGGAAAAGCAAATAAACCAATTGTGACGGATCGCAACGCCGCTAGAGCCAAGTCCAAAGACTAAACCTGCGCCACAGAGCCAGCGCTCATGTCGAAAAATAAGCAAAAGTAAACATATCAAGTTACAATTTAATGTAATAAAACTATATACGTTTGAAATTCTATATACATACATATTATCTACTATAATACGAAATAAATGACTTTCTATCATGATGACAATTTAAAAAGAAAAATAGTCAAGAGAAATAATAATTGAAAATGTTTTAATGAATGGCGAACGTCACGTGACCATATACCCCCCGTCCCCCCTTGTTATAAAGTGGGGATGTGATGGAGCTGAACAATCTAGGTATCGACAAAAATTTTCTGAAGAGCAAAACACGGATGAAAGCTTATTTAGCATATCAATGGTTCCTATACAAATGTACTGTGGCGATGACGATCTAAAATATATAATTTGGCAAAACCCTTCACCATCTTCGACTAGACATTGTCGCCCTATTAAATTTATATTTGCTAAGGAATCAGGTGATGTAATAACTAGGGAATAACGCTTATTGAAAACCAAATTGCAGATATCTCTCCAACAAAAGTGACAATTTGTAATACAGAAGTATCTGTTGAATGCATAATAATATTATGCATGATTGACGGAAAAGTCTATACTGCTGTTTCATCTTGTGCTTCAGCACAAAGATGCTATTTGTGTGGACCAAGGCCCAGTGAAATGAATAATCTTAAATGCATTGCAGAAAAGCTATTGAATACCAACTTTCTCTCTTTTGGACTATCCCCACTTAAAAAATGGCAAGTGCGTGGCCTAGAGAGCAAGCAAACATTTTCAGAAAAAAAGAAACTTGTGCAGGGCAGGTTTAGAAGGGAGTTGGGCCTACTAATCGATATGCCAAAACATCAAACCGGCAACACGAACGATGGTAACACGGCTCGTAAATTTTTTTAGGAATGCTGAAATATCTTTCGAGATAACTGGTGTCAGTTTATAGCTTATCAAGTAGTTTCATATTATACTAGAGAGCCTGAACTGTGGCTTCAAAATAAATGTTGAAAAGTTCCATGAATACTTCAAAAAAACACGTGAACTATATCTTGCAGAATATTCTTGGTATTCAATGCCTGTTAGCGTGCACAAAGTACTTTTACATGGGAAAGATATAATAGCATCATCTATTGTTCCGATTGGCCAGCCCTCTGAGGCGCGTAACAAACACAACAAGAAATACAGAGAATCATTCACCAGGAAAACATCAAAAGCATTTGATAGGGTTTGGCATCAGGCCCTCTTATCGAAAATGCGTGCTTTCGGTTTTCACGAATCCCTGCTTCATTGGATTAGTAATTACCTTTCGGATCGTTCAATACAAGTAGTATTGGATGGGTTCAAGTCTGAAAACCACAAAATAAATGCTGGTGTGCCCCAGGGCTCTGTTCTATCTCCAACACTCTTTCTCATTTTTATTAATGATCTCCTGTCTGCAACTTCTAATCCAATACATTGTTTCGCTGACGATAGTACTCTTAGCTTTTCATATTCGTTTTCAGACTCACATCCCTCTTCTTCGGATGTGGAACTGCAACGACAAAATATGATAAGCTCATTAAATTCCGACCTAAACAGCATTGTACAATGGGGATTAAAAAACCGCGTGGAATTTAATGCTTCGAAAACGCAATGCTGTCTTGTATCGTTAAAGCGAGATATACCCCAATTGCCATTATCCATGGATGGCACTTGCATCGGGGAGACTGAACATCTCGATATTCTCGGTATGTGTATCACCAACCACCTTTTGTGGAACGAACACATACGCGATGTCGCCAAAAATGCCGCAAGATGTTTGGGTTTTCTAAGGCGATGCAAGAAGTTTTTCTCCCCCTCTGATCTGGCTGTTATTTACAAGACTTATATACGTCCAAAGCTTGAGTATAACTCCCATCTCTGGGCTGGTGCTCCTGCAACTTACTTAAGCCTCTTGGATAGTATTGAACGTAGAGCATTTAAATTGATAGATGACAATATCATCATAAGTTCATTTACTACGCTTGAACATCGTCGTAAGGTCTCTTGTCTGACTCTTTTTTACCGTTACTTTAACGGCTTATGCTCTAGTGAAATAGCCAGTTGCATTCCTCCCCTTAAACAGTTCAACCGTAATACTCGCGCTTCTAGGAATGCTCATCAGTATACCCTCGAGCCCAACTTCGGCCGTACTGTCAAATACAGAGATTCGTTCTTTAGCCGTACTACGCGAATGTGGAATGCCTTACCACACTCTGTCTTTCCTAGTCATTGCAATATTCAGGAATTCAAAACCAATGTGCACCGACATCTCCTTTTAAACCCTCTCTCCTCTTCCTAGTGCTCACACTGTGCATCTGCATAATAAGGGTAGTAATATCCCCTTGAGTGTTTGCTTATTATAAAAAAAAAAAAAAAAAAAAAAAGGATTGACACCAGTAATGATTTGCCGCATAGGCTTCTTTTTACGTCTGATCCCCTTATAACAAGCTTGCGAGCACCTCCACGGACAAAAAAAAACAGGTTAACTGAAGAAGTACTGCAGCTTTGAGAAGATATCACTTCTCTGCAACAATATACCCAAACTGTTGAAGGCCAGGCTAACATTTCGTCAGATATGTCAAATTCAGATGATTCTGATATCGAATAAAATCTATTTTAAAATGAAAAGTTTGTTGTTTATTATTTTTTGATAAGATTATGATCGTAAAAGAGGTTTTCCGTATTTTTTAATACGCCAAATAATTTTGCCCACCTAGATTGCTCAAATCGCACACTGTGCACTGGTGGGGGGAAATCTTTAGTTAAAACAATTCGAACTGAACTCTGATTTACAACTCCCTCCTGGCTGGTCATCCCAGGCCTTTTTATCTTAAAATATTTGTATATGCAGTGATGCTGCTTTGTCAGAAAGATATATTTAGGTTTACATATGCATAAGTATATTTGATAACGATTCAAAGAAGTTGAATCGTAAATTATCTGTATTTTTATTAGGGGTGACTTTGTGATTATCTTTTATGTCGGTCGAAGAATTCGATCGTTGACATATGTCGGTCGAAGAATTCGATCGTTGACAATTTTTGTTTATACTAGAAATTCGATCGTTGACATATGTCGCATACTCAAGTGAATATGCTTGGTATGTTCTTTTGTGTGTTGGGAGGTAATTCTATAACTGGCGCGCGGTCATTTGTATAACGGGAGCGGGCGGGCGTAACCGAAAAGACTTATGGGATGAATAAGAGAAATAAAGAACTAATTATTTAATAATTATGTATTGATTTGTACTCAGACACATTATCATTGTCTTTAAAGTCTAATTTTTCAAAAAAGTACTTAAAATTATGAAAAAGGCTACTAGAGAGAATTACATAATATGATGGTAAAAATAATAATATGAACGAAAATGTACTAAGCGTAGTCGATTCGACTACGCGCGCCCGCTTGAAGGTTGAACAGACACTTTGGATACATAGCAAGTTCGTGCGACCCTCTCAATTTTTTTGAAAGCTCCTTTTGCACCTTTGTATGCTATTATCTGTAAAACTAAATTTATTTGAAGTCGATATCTCTTCTTGAGATATGGACGACGAAAAATGGTATCCCGAAAGCACGGATGTACGGACGTGCGTCAATACGCACGCACAAACATTTTTCTAAACATATTTGATTTAGATTCTAGGGAATTATAAAGGAAAAATATAGTATTACGGGGAAGCAAGTTCCTACTGGAGCGTACCTCTCCCAAAGAAATGTATGTGTTGTATATAGTTGCAAACTATAGTTTTTTCTTACTTTTAACTTTGTTCAGACTTCGATAGATTTGTAGAATAAAGGTCAAAATTATTGGAGTGTAGTACATTAAAAAATTAATAAAATATTCTCAATACGCAAAAAAAAAGATTCAGAGTGAAACCGGAAGGGAAATGCCGTCACCATATTTTAATTACTCCCAAAAAGTTAATCCACAAATCAATCTAAGAACATTTATTCCACTTTACCTTTCTTCATGTAAATTTGCTATTAAATTCACATTGAAAGCCTTTCGATGCAAAATCCTTATCGACAACATATTGGTCAATATAAAAAAATGTAGTTGTGCCCGTGGCATGATGGTTAGTGCGTTGGACTGCCATGCTAGAGGTCTTGGGTTCGATCCCTGCCTGTGCCATCTAAAGTTTTTTTCACGGATATTGCCTCTTATGACAAATCCTCCAAGAGTAATTCTTGTCATTAAAAGTGCTTTCTCAAATTAGCCGTTCGGATTCGGCTTAATACTGTAGGTCCCCTCTATTCCTGACAACATTACTTGCACACAGGAATGGTTGAGAGTCGTAAGCCACTAGGCCCTAGTTCTCAACGGACTAATTCAATTTTTTTTTATAAAACAAATGTGGTTTAAGGCTCTCATCTACAGACAAGTGAGTTGAACTTTTAAATCCTTTCAAAAAATCTTAAAAATTTTGTTTAAATATCTATTGGACCAATAAATGAAAAGCAAACGAATAGTTACCTGTATAAATTCACTTTCCACAGGTATACTGCAGATAAATCCACCACCAAGTGGACTATCTCCGCGTGAGGCTAAACCACGAATTAGTTGGTCACGAAATATTTTTCATATCTTCTTAAACTTTTCTTTGGAGATATACAAACAAAATTTAATAAAAACAACAAAAAAAGGAATAATCATTGAAAATTGAATCGATTTCATCGACAAAGATGAACAACAAAAGAATCTAATTCTAAAGCCAGAAGTAATATCAGAAGATAGACACAGCTACCTAGTATAAAAGTACCATTGCAGATGCAAAAAACACTCTTCCCTGCAAAACAAGCGGAATTGCCATCGCTGCTGTTGCGCGCTGTCGTCGTCACATATTGGCTTGCGACGCGAGGCACAGTGGAGCCATAGTATAAACTTTATTTCTGCATTTTAAATTTATATAAAGTTCTTTTTTTACCAAAAGAGTGATAGGTTTCACAAAAAGAACACTAGGCTAACTTGAAAACGCACTTTTTATGACAAGGATTTGTCAATTCTTTGCAAGAGGCAGTGAATGTGAAAAAAAAACTTTAGGAAGCTCAGGCAGGGATTGACAGTCCTACGCACTAACTAACTATGATTAAGTATAATCAATCTTATTACGGTTTTCATTTTGAATGAAATAGAACCCTTGGTGTTCAGAACTTTGAAATGGAATGTTGTCCTACAAGTGGTCAATCGTTTCGAGCTTATTCGAGTAGGCTAGCGACTTCTCATATCCCCACAGCCCGAAACGTTTCCATTTTTTTATTTACAGACACTCAAGGGGTTATTAATACCCTTATTATGTTTACGTTTAAACACAGTGCGATCTTAGGAAAATAGAGAAGGATTTGAGAGAATATACCGGTGCACATTGGTCTTACAATTTTGAATATTAAAATTGAAGGAAAAAACTGAGTTCAGTGAAGCATTCCTCTATGAGTGCTTAAAAAAAGAATCTCTGTAATTAACAGTATGTCCGAAATTGAGCTCAAGGGTTAGCATTCTTGAAAAAGCTAGTATTACGGGTGAATTTTTTGAGGGGGCTTATTCTACAGAAATTGTTTGTAAAAACATCTGTAAAACAACGAAAGCCATAAAACATTGCAGCGGCGGTGCTGGAAATGTTTCGGTTATAGTTCTATCGCCTATCATTTTCAAAGCTCTATTTTGAATCCTATCGAAAAGATTTAAACTTGTTTTAGGGAGCACCTGCCCAAATACGCGAGGTATATTCAAGTTTTGGACAAATAAGGGCTTTGTAAATTACAGCCAGATCAGAAGGGGTGAAAAATGTCTTGCACCGTCGGAGAAATGCTAAGCACCTAGCAGCATTTTGGGCAATATCGATTACGTGATCATTCCATAGAAGGTTATCTGTGATACACATACCGAGTATTGAAAGCTAAATTGTTTAATGGATGCCACTCATGGATAGCGGCGTTGGGGATGGGTTACGCCTTAACGACAGGAGAAAGCATTGAGTTTGTATAGCATTAAATTCTTAATTCTCCGTTCCTTCAATAAATGAATTGTGGGACGAGCTGTGTGACATGTTGCGCCCTCTTGTTGAAAAAACAGCTCCAGAACATCTTGATTGTTCAATTGTAGAACGAAAAAGTCATGACGTTCTCAGTATCTTTTTTTGAAGAAGTACGGACCAATAATTCCAGCAATCCACAAACAACACCAATTAGTCAGTTTTTGTGGTTGAAACGCTGTCTCAATACAGCAGTTTTGTTTATTGACACATCCATTCAACCAAAACCTAGCTTCATAGCTAAATAAAATTAAATATATAAATTAAATTAAATATAAATAAATTAAATATAATAAATATGTTCAAATGGTAGACATGTGCATTCAAGAGGGGGAGAGGTGTTTCCACTAAAGCACCTCTCCTTATCCAGACGGCAGCGGACGAATTCTCGAGATGGAATCAACGGTGGCGTCTACAGTTCCAGTAAGGTTGAACTACTTAGTGAACACCTTATAGGGCTTCTACGACTTATTCGGAGCCCAGGCCTATAAGCAGTGTTGCCGATTCAAAAAAAAATGTATCATGATTTTTTATCATGAGATCCTCAAAAAAATCATGAGATTGCTTATTCTTCATTGGGCCCTTAATAATGAATATTAGCGTATAATTCACCAAAAAATTTTAAGTAAAAAAATACATATGAGATTTCATTTAATTTTATTAAGTTTTAAAATAACATTTAGTGATATTTTAGAGAAAAAAATAAATAAATTACATATTATTATATCCACATATGTACATTACTATTGGTTATAAACTTTACTAAAATATTTGTCGATTAATGGTTTTGTGACTTTGAAATCAAAACAACTTTGATTTTTAGTAAAGTCATTGGAATGAATAAGTCCAATTATTGCATCCTCTTCAAGTCTAAAATATTTGTCCATTGATGGTTTTGTGACTTTGAAATCAAAACAACTTTGATTTTTAGTAAAGTCATTGGAATGAATAAGTCCAATTATTGCATCCTCTTCAAGTCTGTTGCTGATTTTCGTTTTGAGTAATGTTATTTTTGAAAATATTCTTTCAGTGTTGGCTGAAGAATGTGGCAGTGAGAATACCTCAAAAAAAATTTAGACAAAAATGAATATGCCAAGCTATCATCGGCCAGTTTGATTTGGGCAACATACTTCCAAAATTATTTCATTTGTTTTAATGTTTGAATTCACTAGCATTCTCCATTCATTATCTTTCTCTTGATAACAGTCTTCAGCCACTAGATTTGGAAAATGTTTAATAAGAGGAAAAATTGACTGAACATTTTTGTTTAGAACATTTGTTATTGACAAAGATTCCATATCTATGAAGACACTGTTCTTGAAGTTAAATCTGGAATATATTTCCTTGGTACCTTCAACTAAGAAGGACAAACAACGGCATTGAAAGCCTTGAACAATTTATTTGTCAATCAAAAATGTTTCCAAAAAAAGCGCTACTTTTACGCCGTAATACATATCCCCATACGAAAGTTGATTTTTTGGGTTTATATAATCCATATTTTTAATATTTGTACTGTCGATGTAACTTTTTTTGATATAACAACTCAACATTGACTTCCTTTGTACATGTCTTGAATTTTGGGCTTTTCGGATTGCATGTATTTGTTAAGTTTAGTAAAAAAACGGTAGCACAAAACTAAGAAAACATAAATACATGTAATTAACAGGGTCATTGAGCATATTTAGAATAGTTTTTCTTGACAGTAAGTTGTCACTTTTTGTTACGTCGCCGTCGTTAAAATATGCTTTTAAGGCATCAAGAATACAATTAACTACTTCTAACCTCGAAAGCCACCGTGTCTGTGAACAATGTAAAATTTTAGTTGGCTTTATCTCCAAAATAGCTTGAAAATTTTTAAATGCTGCAATTCTCTTAGGACTGTTCTGAATATAATTATAAACATCTCAACATAAATTGGAACATGCAAATGAAGCGCAGAGATGAAAGGAGTGACAAATACACTTCATTATAAATAAGTTTGGGACATCAGCTTGTAAATAAGTGCGAACTGATGAGTTCACTCCCATCATCACTGCAGCTCCATCGGCACCAATACCTTTTTTGAAGGAAGATTTGAAAAATCATGAGATTTTCAATAAATTCATGAGATCATGAGATGGGGGTGAAAAATCATGAGAATCATGATGAATCATGAAATTCGGCAACACTGCCTATAAGGAACGGTTTATCCGGCTCCCCGACCTTGGAGTTATACTAAGGATCTGGCCCTCCAGGTTGGGGGTTGTGTCGTCGGGGCGACTTCCTGACCACGTAAAAATATTCTAGTTGTGAAGCACCAACAAGCCACTGTTGACAACCCAAGCAAACGAAATAAGGACAACGAACTTCGGATCTGTACGTGGAATGTTAGGTTCCTTAGCAGACCACGTGCAGCCGAACAATTAGCGGAAGCCCTAAACTGCTGCAAGGCAGATATTACCGCCATCCAAGAAGTGCGATGGGATGGACCGGGCAAACGCAAACTAAAAGACTGCGATATATACTACGGCGTGGATTTGTTGTTCGAACTAGACTCAGGCAAAAAGTCTTGAGTTTCAACAGTGTGAGCGAGTGCATCACGACAATCCGCATCAAGGCTAAATTCGCCAACATAAGCCTAATATGCGCACATGCCCCAACAGAGGAGAAAGATGAAGACACCAAAGACATATTCTTCGAGCTCTTGGACAAGACATATGAGCAGTGCCCTGGCTATGACATTAAATTTGTGTTGGGAGATTTTAATGCCAAGCTAGGAAGAGAAGAAATCTTTGGTGGCACAATCGGGAGATACAGCCTGCACGACACCACCTCCGACAACGGATTCAGGCTGATCGATTTCGCTGCGGCGCGAGACGTTCTGGTAGCTAGTACGCAGTTCACACATCTCAATATCGTTGTTGTTCAATATTCTCAATATCCACAAGGGGACATGGAAATCTCCTGATCAATCAACCGTCAACCAGATTGACCACATTGAGATCGACACTTCTCCAGTATACAGGATATCCGAACATTCCGAGGGGCCAACATTGACTCGGACCACTATCTCGTTGTAGCCAAGGTACGGCTACGGATATCTCGGTCCAAGCCAAAACAAGGAAGTACTGTGAGAAGTTTCGACGTTAGACGGCTACAATCGCAAGAGACTGCCATGTCCTTTTCCGATCGAGTCTCTAGTAACCTCTTAAAGAGTCCTATGCTGCCTGCATTAAGCATTGAAAACCAGTGGCAACATTGCCTTGCAGCCATCAGAGATGCCGCCTCTGAAGTGCTAGGTTTCACACGTCCACAACAGCGAAACCCCTGGTTTGACGACGAATGCCGGCAAGCGCACGCAGCGAAGCAAGAGGCATACAAAACGGCGCTGCACAGAAGGACCACAGCTGCTCGCGAGCTCTACGAGCAGAAGAGGAGAGAGGAACACCGGCTTCTTAGATGGAAAAAAAGAGAGCACGAGAAGCGCGCGATCGAGGAGATAGAGGGATGTCACAACAGGAATGAGGTTCGTAAATTTTACCAAAAGATAAAAAAAAACCTCCCAAGGGTACCAGCCACGAACCGAAGCCTGTAAAGACGATCAGGGGAACATCGTAGTAGAATCGCAGTCTATGTTGAGAATATGGAAAGACCACTTCTCCAAATTATAAACGGCGATGACGAACCGAATTCCGCTGTAAGGGAGATAGAACCACTCAACCTAGGCGACGCAGATCAACAATTCCGCCTACCCGACCTAGACGAAGTGAAGATAGCTATATCTAAACTGAAGTCAAACAAAGCTGCTGGAGCTGACGGCATCGCTGCCGAACTATTTAAAGCAGCAGGCGATGACTTGGTATGGAGCATGCACCAACTCATCTGCAAAATATGGTCGGAAGAAAGCATGCCCGATGAGTGGAATCTCAGCATAGTTTGTCCGATACGTAAAAAAGGAGACAGTTTAAATTGCGCCAACTACAGAGGGATCAGTATCCTTAACATTGCATATAAGATCCTTTCTGCCGTATTATGTGAACGTATGAAGCCGTTCGTCAACAACCTGATAGGTCCTTATCAGTGTGGCTTCAGACCAGGAAAGTCCACTATCGACCAAATATTCACACTACGGCATATCTTGGAAAAAACCCAGGAGCTTCAAATCGATACCCACCATCTCTTTATCGATTTTAAAGCCGCGTATGACATCATCCATAGGGGAGAGCTCTACAGAGCAATGCCTAGTTTTGGCATCCCTGTCAAACTTATCCGTTTGTGCAGAATGACGATGGCGAATGCACGCTGCTCCATCAAGGTCGGAAAAGATCTCACCAATGCATTTGATGTCAAAAAAGGTTTTAGACAAGGCGATGCACTGTCATGCGACTTCTTCAACATCGTTCTGGAAAGAATTTTGCAAAACTCAACCGTCAACACTAGAGGCACAATCTTCCAAAGGTCCATCCAATTACTCGGATACGCAGATGATATTGACATAATTGGAAGATCAAAGCGTGATGTCAGTGGAGCGTTTTTGAGCATTGCGACGGAAGCGAAGAAGATGGGTTTAGTGGTCAATGAGGGCAAGACCAAGTATATGCTGTCATCAAAAAAGGACATTGAACAACGACGTCTTGGACAAAACGTCACCATGGACAGCTATAACTTCGAGGTAGTTAAGGACTTTGTCTACCTAGGCACCGCTATAAGCACAGACAACGACACCAGCGCTGAAATCAAACGAAGAATAACTCTTGCAAATCGCTGCTTCTTTGGACTTAGAAGGCAATTGAGAAGTAAAGTCCTCTCTCGAGCATCTAAAATCACCATCTATAAGACACTCATCATCCCGGTTCTCATTTATGGCGCTGAGGCCTGGACCCTGTCAAAAAAAGATGAGAACGTCTTAGGATGCTTCGAGAGAAAAATTCTTCGGGTGATTTTTGGTCCGTACGTATAGATGGAGAATGGAGGAGAAGATATAACGACGAACTGTACGGGCTGTACAGCGACACTGACCTAGTTAGCAGAATTAAAGTCCAACGACTTAGATGGCTGGGTCATGTAGTGCGAATGGACATCAACGCTCCAGCCCGGAAGGTCTTCGAATCCAATCCCGAGGGACGGCGCAGTAGAGGAAGACTGCGACTCAGGTGGCGCACTCAGGTGGGTGAAGACCTCAACCAACTTGGCGTGCGAAACTGGAGACAGCTAGCTAGGGACCGAGCTGGCTGGAGACGCATGTTGGTTGAGGCCCAGGTCCGCCCGGACTGTAGCGCCACCTTAAGTAAGTAAGTAATATAAAATAAGGGAGGGAATTAATAGACTCTTGACTGTTAAGTTGTCAAAAAAGTCCTTAATAAAATCAGATGACTAATTTATTAAATTAGTAATATGACCAATAGTGCAGTACACAAATAAATAAATACATTCAATTAAAAAATATATGTCATCAATTACTTTAAGACAGGTAAAGTGAATTGAATACCTTGGTCAAAAACAGGTCAGCGTGAACAAGTGCAGTTGTAGTTGTAGTATGACCAATAGTGCAGTACAGAAATAAATAAATACATTCAATTAAAAAATATATGTCATCAATTACTTTAAGACAGGTAAAGTGCATTGAATACCTTTGCAAAAACAGGTCAGCGTGAACAAGTGTAGTTGCCTAAAACTTGAACGAAAAAAATATAAATTGATTATAAAACACAATCTAACCACATTTTTACCCCACTGTATGGCGGTCGATCGATGGCGCGACAGCCCAATGGCTATCCGATAAAACGGATTGTCGTGAAGGAAATAGACAAGTATGGCGAAATGGTAGAAAACCAATTGTAAAAGATAAACTTACATATATACGAAGGTACCTTAGAGCGGCATTGTAGTAAGGTTTTCTTTTTGTTTTAGTTCTGTTTCCGCTACTTGTTTAAACAAAAAACTAGAGTTAATGGAAATACACATAAGTAGAAAAGGGTACCGTCAACAAGTCATTTAAAACCATTGTTTACCTATATTCGTTTTTATTTAAGATTGAACAATCGTATAAGTATCTAACTATTCGTTAACTCCTTTCAAAAGTAGCTGTGTTTTGACACAAAAATGTTGTATTTATCAGGGCTTGGAAACATTTTTTAGAGATGACAAGTGTTATATAGATATAACCTTGATATGGTAGATAAAACAAATTAAGGAAGTTTATAGAAAAAGATATAAATACATTTGGAAGTTGCAAAAACTCAACTGATAAAAAACGGTTTAAATCATCAGCCGAATGATTTTGAGTTTACTATGATTGTTAAAGTTTGAATAAGAATTCACTTTGGGTTGAATTTTGGTCAACAAAAGAAAACAGCCCAATAAATATGCGTACTATAAAAGTAATTATAACATATCGAATATGAATGCCAACTTCAAGTTGAAAGGCAATAGAAATTCTGGTTTGGATAATATTTATATTGTCCAAGTTTAAAATTCTGTATGCCGAAAATTTTGTATTTTAATATTCGGTTATGGAGCTTAGGAAATTCTAGAAAGAGTATCTTAACATTCATCATTCTTAAAGAAATACGGAGTTTCGACCTCTTTTAAGTTTCAAAACTTTAAAACCAAAACGTCTATATGCATGACCATCCGTACAGGGCGTTTCGCAGTTACAAATAGGTAAGTAAACACTAAAATATTTGGTTGTAGTTTGGTTCCTTTGCTTTTTAATTATATGAACATACCTGTGCTGTGCATACAGATTACAGACCCCTCTATACTAGGGGCCTTCACATAACTGAAACATCACTTAACTATTATTGATCTATCTACGTTTTGACTTTTTTTCAATTAAAAAATCTGAATTCAGAAGGCTTAAAAGAAAACTGCAAATTTGTTGCTAAATTTTGCACTGTTGAACGGAGTAAAGCTATACATGCTGAATTTGAAAGAATACTTGAAAATCGTAGACACGAAAATGAAAAAAATTGCAAATATTTTAGAACTTTATAATTTTTTAAAAACAAATAAAATTGAAGATGAATTTCCAAATATTGAAATTGGACTAAGAATTTTCTTAAGTATTATGGTGACCAATTGCATTGGGGAACGTTCCCACTCTAAGTTAAAAAACAAGCTCATAACTACAATGATTCAAGAAAGATTTACAAGTTTGTCGCTGATGTCAATCCTCAGATGCATCGATTTTGAAGATGTGATCAATAATTTTGTTAATTTCAAATCAAGAGAAAATCTCCTTCAATAAACATTTTCCTGTTTTACCTGAAAAAGTATATCAATATATTGTTCTTTTAATTACATTCTGAAAAACTTATTTAATTTTCTGTTATTTAAATTTAGTTTATTTTTGACATAAAATAAATTCAAAAATATATTCAATTATTGACCATATTCTTAAATTGTTCTTTGTTTCGCTTTAAATATTTTACTAGTATCAAATCTCAAAAATGATCAACTAAATGATAAATTGTTGCTCACATATTAATAAAAAGCCTGTCACTTGAATTACCAACAGGACTCGGTGGATTATAACATTTAAACATCCTTTAACTTTATTAGATGAATTTTGGTAAATAGATGAATTCAAATGAAATAGTAGCAATTTATCAGACAATATAACTATCCAATTTCTACTTAACTTGACATTAAACCAAACACCCTATATCAAAGGGAAAAAACTATCATGAATGCGTTTATAACGGGTGTTTTTCTTAGACATACGATTTTCAATCTGGCAATACTTTTTTCGGAGTTGGTAGTTTTTTAGCTTTACTTGATTTTTAAATCCAATTGAATAGATTTAAAAACAAACCTGAATAACGTTTGCAAATCGTGGAAAAACAATGATTCGGTTCCATACTAAATGAAACTTTTGGTGAGAGCATTGCCTCTAGGCTGCCTGTGGCGTGGCCTATAAAATCATGCGGGAATATTCCAATTGCTGCAAAAAGTATTAGATTGGAATTCATTCGAGTCAGCCACAACAGCGGGCAGCCACTTGCTCGAAATCATTTTTAAAACTATTGGCGCAAAATTTTAAACAACCTATTGTTAAGGGTTTAACAATTTACAATTCTATAAAATATTTAGCAATTTACTAAGCAAGTCCAAAATCTCAAACCTTTCTTATCATTTTTCTAAATGCCTTTTATTAAAAGACGAACATTCAAACATATCTAAAAAGTGATAGTTCGTAAGAATAAACAAAGCAAACGCTTATACGGACCTATTGATTGGGATTCCCAATAGCAAGAATAATTGTACAGATGTCATAAGGATTTAGCAAATTGTTAAAAGTTAAAGTAGCTATTCTGTGAGTTTAATTTTAGCAAATTGTTAAGCGATTTCAAGTTGTTAAAATCGAAAAATCTTTTAAGTAAACCGCTAAAAGTGACATTTAAAATGAGAGAGACGTCAAATTATATGCGTTGTATTTCTTCTTGAAAACCTCACTTCTAAAAAAACACCCTTTACTTTTGTGGACCTAAGAAGAAGATGATACAGTGTATACATGTTATTACGTATTAGAATACTTAACAAAACAACCTATGCAACGTATCTGCAGCTCACCAGCTGCAATATGCATTTTCTTTTATATTATTTAGATATTGCATTGCAATACATCGCGGTATATGTATTGTTTCCTAGGTAATTGTATTTATTTTCTTATGCATGAGGCACAAGCCAAATAAATGTGATGATATTTTAAGGAAAATTTTTTAATATACAGGGTGCGGCAGAGCCGACTGACGAGTTTAATGAGGTCATTAGACTGTGATAAGATAAGAGTAGGCCTTAATAAGTGGTATATTTTGAATTGTACGGTAATGCCGTTTTTATTCGTAATCATGGTCTGGACAGGTGTACATCGTGGTTTCGTCGTGCGTGCATATTACGAAAATAAACATTCTGTGATCGCTACATAAAAGGCTTTTCGTATACACTTCGGCATTCCACGTGCTGAATCTGTTCCTTCTGCAAACACTATCAAATTGTAGATACGAAATTTGGAAGAAACTGAAAGTTTGTACACGGAGCACCTAGAACGGTAAGAACCCCCGAAAATGTGCAGTTGGTTGAGAGTCAATTGAGCAGTCACCAAGACGCTCAGCCCGGAAACACGCGGTAGCTTTGAAAATCTCAGACCGTTCTTTGAGGAGAGTTCTTCACGAAGATTTATCATTCCATCCCTATAAATTAATGCTTGTCCAAGAGTTAAATGCTTCTGACTACAACAACCGCAAAAATCTCTGTCAGCAAATTCTTCTGCAAATTCCTCCGATATCAACTTTTTTCTGTAGCGATGAGGCCCATTTTCATCTTTCTGGAACTGTAAATAAATGTTTTCCTTTGGGGCTACCTTAAGGATAAGGTTTTCAGACATCGCCCACATACCATAGAAGAACTTAAACAGAAAATCACCGCGGAAATCGAGGCCATGCCAGTCGAAATGTGCCGAAAATCATGTAAAAGCTTCAGAGATCGTCTACAACAGTGTATCAATGCTGACGGCCGCCATCTTGGAGATATAATTTTCAAAAAATAATTTTTAAAAATAGGATTGAATACTGATTTACTCGTAAATAAAAAAAATTGTTTTCTCTAAGTTTTACTGTTCGTTATTTATAGCCCATCAAAACTCGTCAGTCGGCTCTGCCGCACCCTGTATATACTATAGTCTAGAAATAGATTGTGGAATTTATTTTTTGTCTTTAATTATAAAAGCACACCAGATTAAGATTTAAAACAGAATATCCACACATTGAAGTTTAATTATTTTGATTTATTTTTATATACCTAGTCACTAAATTTACTTTTATCTTCTTTAGTCAACATAAGAAATGTTTGGTTGTCAAATATTTTAAATTGACGATTTTACTTTTTTGAGTAATATCGAACATAAAAACAACTTAAGATATTTTACCAAAATCATTTCTGCCTATTATCTGATAAATACAATAAATTCATGCATAAGACGAATCATCCTCTACTTAAGTGGATTTACCTTTTCCAAAACCCTACTAGTTAAACTTAAGCTAGGTCATAACATTATTGTTTTAAAAGATGTATCACCGAAGGTGAAAAAGAAAAATTGTTTCGTGGACAGAATATATATAAAAAAAGTTGTCTAAAGAGAGATTGGAAAGAAAACAATACAAAAATCAAAAGAAAATAAGGCTGAAAATTTGATCATACTTATATTCTGGCCTTATTTCAGAGCAGTAAATAACATATCTCTTGGGTACGGAGCAGGGCCGGACAAAGCATATGTGCAAGATGTGCAAATGCACAGGGCGCAGAATTCTGGGGGCGCATTGCCAGGAGCAAGAAAATGTAATCTGATCTTGCAAACAAATATGTACTACTACATATTTGCCATTCTTTAACCACAAACATTCTTAAAATAATCTCAAAAAAACATCCATCACAACTGTCCTAAGTTATCTCTTGCGCACTAACTAACATCACTTTCATTGTTGCATTCAATGAAAATTTAACTCAAGATATCGCAGAACTAAAAATTCTACCTACCTCATTTCCAAATATTTCACCCTGTTCGTACAAGAGAAAAAAAGAAAAAAATCTCAACACAAAAAAATTCCATGCAAGAGAAAAGAAGAAAAAATCTCAACACAAAAAAGTTCCATGCCACCTCATATGTGCAAGATATATTTTATGCACACCGAGTCCCAAAATTAACATAGAAGCACAGATAAGAAACAGGGTACTGTGCGTGATACAAAACCTGCACGTTCTAGCCCATACGATTCAATATGAATAAGTATTTTGCTTCGTCATACTTCTATGTTAATTTTGGGACTCGGTGTGCATAAAATATATCTTGCACATATGAGGTGGCATGGAACTTTTTTGTGTTGAGATTTTTTCTCTTGTATGAACAGGGTGATATATTTGGAAATTAGGTAGGTAGGTGTCTTTGCTACAAATAATGGTGAATGGATGTGCAAGTTTTCTTTTTTGCACACTGAGTATCGAAACTAACATGGGAGATATTTAAAAAAAAACTTATTTATACGGAATCATATGGATCAGAGCGTGCAGGTTTTCTTATTGCACACTGTGTAAGAGTTAAGTGCCTGATTACAGGAGATGAAATTTTTAATAGAATGGAAAAGGAGCATAGAGCTTAAAAATTAAAGAGGGATGATTCTATTTGGAGTCGAATTGTTCTTGCGCAGGCAGTTTGTTTTTTTTTTGTTTGAAAGTTAATGACTATTGTAACGGCTACTTTTAATGTATATCTAGTCTGGTGCAGAATGCAGATTGTTTCAATTGTTTTTTCGCTTTGTTGGTTAATTAATATTAAATAAATAGCTACCAGTTTTTAATAGAAGTGACGTATTTTGAAGACAAGACAAGCCAAAGTTATGATAATGGTTCGAATATGAATATGAAAGGAAAAGAAGCGGGTGTTCAGAATCGAATTCGAACCCTGGAACCAAGAGCATTTTTGGTTCCATGTTGCCCGCATTCCTTAAATTTAGTGGTTAATGATGCTGCTCGGTTCTCATTTTATGCAGTTAAAATTTTCGATACAATTCAATGTTTGTTTAACTTTTTTTCAATTCAAGAAATATATGAAGCCCTATAGAATTAAGAAATCTATAGGCAAAAAACATTGCAGAATCGTTAGGAAATAAAATTTTTGATTTTACATTTATTTGCTGCCTGCTAATTTGGTTTGATATTTTAGAAAATATAAATTAAACTAGTAAATATTTGCAAAGTTCGTCCGTTAATCTGTCAACTGGCATAACAGTTTTAGAAAATACAAAAAACAGTTTGATTTTAATGCGTTCCGATGAAAAATTTAATGAGTAGGTATGTTCAATTAACCGAGCGTATTGCTAGTTCCCTAGAAATACCAAATATGTTTCTTGTAGCTTCATCATTGCGATCTCAACGGAGAAAAATACTTTATGCTGATGAATGTCCTGAAACTATATTAGCCGAAACAAAGATTCAAAGTTGAATTTTTTTTCAAATACTTGAAAGGTTTGATGTGTATAGTATCAATTTTACATTTTTGAGTAACATAAGCGAATGTTTAAAAAATAAAAATGTACGTGCTTCATGCCTTAATTTGCAGAATGTTTTAACATAAAGTAGTTTTAAATATTTAGATGGAGAAGAATTGTTTCAAGAGTTAACCGTAATATCCCAGCTTGTTACGCCACAAAGCTCAAGTTTAGATATGTTAAATTTTATTTTTAGTTCAAACCTTGAAGATTTTGCTCCGAATTTAGTAACTGCTCTCCAAATCCTTAATACAATCCCAGTCACGGTAGCTTCAGGAGAACGTAGTTTTTCTAAACTTAAAATTATTAAAAATTATCTTAGGACAACCATGACTCAAGAGAGATTGGTAGGTTTATCTATAATGTCCATTGAAAAGAAATTATTAAATTCTTTAGACTTTGATGATCTCATTTCTGAATTTGCAAAATGTAAGGCCAGAAAAGTAAGTTTCCAAGTTTAAAAGTTTCCCCTCTGCTCATTTCTTCGCTGCGTTTTAGTTTAATGGTTTAGGCCTCCTGGGGATACCTCAATAAAAAAAACGCATTGAAAGTCTACCTCCTGGGTAATCTGGGAAAGGCTTATGCTTGTGTATCAGTTTATGTGTAAAAAAAATATAAAAAAGGGGCGCTTTCTACAAATCTTGCACAGGGCGCAAGTTTGGCTTGGGCCGGCCATGGTACGGAGACATTTGCACCATCAGGACACAATATTATTGTGAGACGGAATTATAAATTGGTGATTGAAGATCGATAACTAAACACTTTTGACAAGATTATTTTGGACTATAACACAGCACTACTCCTTGGACTATATGTGCCTAGTGACTCCTGCCTTTCCAGGTCTTCAGTCTTCAGTTACCCTGAAACCTTGCAGGAAAACAATTTCGCTGTTTCATTCATCGATAATATTTTTTTGTGTATGTAATTATTTCTTTTTGTTTTTATTTTACTTTTTTTTAATGGAAAGACAGTGTGGAGTGGGATTCAGGGATAGCTTATGTCATCATTTGAGCTGAGGCTTTGGCTAAAGGAGAAACTGAAGCTGACGACGACGAACGAAGAACGGCATGGTTACCTGCATCTATAGAAAATCTGCTTCTATTCGACTTGCTGCTTCATGCCGCTGTATAATATTGCATAAAATACTCGTATATCTATTGTTTTAAAAATGTTTTTTTCCCATTTGGTTGGCCTTCTTGTTTTGCTACCATCAGCTACCACAGTCGAAGTATAGATAATAATAATACAGAAGCCGAGAATTCCTTCTGGTTGTAGATAGTATGTATTAAGCACACTAAAAGTGACCAGTCTATCACTTAAGGCATTGCAAGAGCAAATCGTTTGTGCACCCAGTCCTGAAGCACCAGGCCCAGAGCACGTTTTTTCATTCTTTTAACAATAAAGAATAAACGACTGGTGATCGTCCCTGCATAGGTATACATATTATTATTGATTGACTTTGTATTAAGTTAAAAATCTTAATTCTAAATTTTTCTGGATGTCTATCTTGACTTTTGATTCACGAAAATTCATTTAGATTAAATAAGATTTGTATATGTATACAATAAAAATGTATTGCGGTGTAAAGTTCGGGTACCTTTTGAAAAGTGTTTTAATACTTATTCGTTTATCAGAATCAAATACAAAAGTGTTTTAATTTAAATTGAATTTAATTGTTCGTCTACCAAAATCAAAGAAAGTTGTGAATTCAGGGTAACCTTTTCTAAGTAAAGTACGCACGCATATCGGCGCAGGGTCACAGGTCACTTTCGGTTTTGATATACTTGGGACTTTGGAGGAAAATTAATACTAATTATACAATAACAATAAAAAAAGTAAGCTAAACTGAGTTCATAGTAGCTTACTTTGTGAACTAGAAATTCTTAAGCAAGAATAAGATAATGGAATTTGTGTGTCCAAAACACATGTTAAAAATTTATAATATTTTAAGATAAACGGTCCATAAATTAATACGCACTTTATCCGTCGAACAAAGCAAGAGGCTGCCGGAGACGCGCCTAAAAGTCCTAGCTGTGAATGTAAATTCACTGATTAGGATTGAACGAAGAGGAAACATGTACCAATTGTTGAAAGACTACAGTCCCGATGTGTTTATGGCTAGCGAAACCAAGCTAAACCACAAACACAAATTGACTCATAAAAATTACAATATCGTAAGAAAAGACCGGCCCGACTCCACTCAAGGAGGCGGTGTCGCTCTCTTTATACGAAAAGGTATTAATTATAAAGTCATATACAACAATGAATTGCGAAAGCTCAAGACGCTAGAAGTTTGCGTTGTATGCATCTCTCTCACTCAAGGGAAGCGGATGTATATGATTGCGGCTTATGCGACTGGAGCCCCGCAGGTTACTTACTTTGCTTCAGAACTCGAGATTCTTTTTAAGGAACTAAAACTGAGCTTGGAAGAAAACTATTTCATCTTGGCCGGTGATTTGAACGCAAAACATGAAGATTGGGGAAATCAACATAGTAATCCCAGAGGTAACCATCTTTTTAATTTGATGAATCTTTACAGCGTTGAATATGGCGTCGACCTGCTGGCTACTGAAAAGCCATCGCATGCAAGAAGCGCGGTTCCTTTCTGGATCTTTTGCTGTACGACACAGACTGACACAAACTGCTTACAGACAGTCGAGTACGACAGTGATCACAGCGGAATGGCTGCGTAATTCAGATTCCGAACGAACGCGTGGAGTTGGAGGAATACGTTGCAACGCATTCTTACAATTTCAGTAAGATGCGCTGGCCTCGTTTCACCAACGCCCTAGCGAGAGAACTTCTTTCGAGTGACATAGCTCCACCAAACAACAGAAACCTGACAAATGCAGAAATTGAACAACATTTACAACAGATGGACGAAACAATAAAACGAACGATGGAACGGACAATACCAAAGTACAAAGAACGGGACCAAATGGACGCTTACAGAAACGTGACTATTGACGCACTACGTACACAAGAGTGGCTTACTGACAAGACTCAAAAACTTGTACAGACGACTTACTGACCCACACGACTTGGAGGTTAGGACACTGAAGTCGTCAATAAAAAATGTCAATCTGTTGATTAAGGAGATCTACAGGTTATCAATTAACAAGTACTAAAACCGCAAGATGTGCTACCCGTGGCATGATGGTTAGTGCGTTGGACTATCATGCGAGAGGACTTGGGTTCGATCCCTGCCTGTGACACCTAAAGTTTTTTTTCACGGGTACTGCCTCTTGCGAGGAATTGACAAATTCTCCAAGAGTAATTCTTGTCATGAAAAGTGCTTTCTCAAATTAGCCGTTCGGATTCGGCTTAAAACTGTAGGTCCCCTCCATCCCTGACAACAGTACTCGCACACAGGAATGGTTGAGAGTTATAACTTACTAGGCCCTGGTTCTTTACGGACTGTTGCGCCACCTAATTTAAGACCGCAAGATCCGGTCAGTTAATTCCAGTGACCCTAGTATGTTCCCTAAAATCAACAAGATATTCAGGAAAAAGAACGATAATGAGTAATGACCTTCCGTGTCTGAAACTCCAAAGAACTGAAGAGAACAGAGACGTACTCAGGACAGCGCAAATAGATCCAGAAGAAGCCATCTTTGACGATGACTTTTGCATAATTGAAGATCCGAAGGAAAAAGTGGAGGCGGTGGGAGCTGCTTTCCAGCAAGTGTACAAGGTGAATGTTAGCATTCGCCCCAACCACGACCTGGAAAACAGAGTCCTACTTAATCACTTTTACCTTCGAAATGATATGACACATTGGCGATCTGAGAACCGCGGTTTTATGCGGTTCGATGACGATTCCTTGGCAAATGCCATAATCGCCGAGCAAACGGGACCAAGTCCCTTGTTAGTGACGAAGGTTGAGCTTCAGCTCATCTTCAACTCAATAAAAAATAAAAAGTCAGCAGGTGTCGATGGTATATCCAACGTTGTACTAAGACATTTACCGATGGAGGCGATTGCCATTTACACCACACTCTTCAATAATGCACTGAATAATGCATATTATCCAGTGCATTGGAAGACCGCTGTGGTTCATCCTCTCCCGAAAAAGGGAAAGGACAACTCCAACCCGTCTTCGAAAAAATCATTAATAGGGCTCTGACTAAGTGGGCTGCGGACAACAAAATAATTCCGGATAAACAGTTCGGGTTCAAGGCGGGTCATGACACAATTCATGCTGCGTCTAAACTCGTTTCTGATATCCAATGGAATAAAACAAAACAACAATGCACAGGTGCTGTTTTGGTTGATTTGGAAAAGGCCTTTGACACCGTATGGTTAGAGGGTCTTTACCTAAAACTGAGCAGGCTTGGCATAAGCAGGGAGCGGTGAATTCGCCGATTCTCTTCAGCATTTACACCAGCGATCTGATAGGTAGTCTTACAAAGGAAATTGCGTACGCCGACGATCTTATTGCGTACAGAACGGCCCGAAAGGTTGAGGTTATTAGAATTCTCTTGCAGCGTGATTTCGACAAGATTCAGCGATATTGCGACGACTGGAAACTGAAAATAAATGTCCAGAAGTCGGAGACAATTTTGTTCCGGACTCCGTTGGCTGGGGCCACGAGGGATACGTGCAAGAATTGGCGCAAGATGGTTATCGTTGATCTTCGCGGATCTTAGCGAGCAAAAGTGTAGTGAAGTACCTCGGTATCTGGTTAGATCAGTATTTATATTTCGACAGACATATAAATGCTGCTCTGACCAGGCCCCGAGGAGCCTTCGCTCTGACGAAACGGCTGTTTTTTAGCAGTCGGCTTGACCCCAGAGTGAAGGTAATTTGCTACATGGCCCTCATACGGCCGATGATCGTTTATGGTTGTCCTGTGTGGTTCAACGTTGCCCCTTCCCAGATGGAGAAGTTTCGGGTGTTCGAGCGGCAGTGTTTACGACGCTGTACCGGCTTATATCGAACAGCCGAATCTTCTTACGTGCATTACTATTCCAACGAGGTCCTATACAACGGGGCTTGAATCAACAGAATTGACAATTTCGTGATAAAACTCGTTCGAGGTCACATTGCAAGAGCTATGTCTTTGACCAACAATTTAATTTTCGGGGCGTTCTATCCGAACGACGAGTTTTTTGAAAGTGCACGCTTGAGCGGCTTCATTCCACCAGAGGCATTCCTCTTTTTAGATAGATGCGGTCTGATAAAGGATAGATTGGCAGTTCCGTTAATCTACCACGTCAGATAGGCGACTCCTGTACAATCGGGACGTCATGGCACAAGGCGGAGCAGAGCTCCTTCGGTTCAGTAGGGCTGTGTCCGAACGGGACCGAACTGATAGGGTGAAGCAGGAGAGCCAGTTTTGGTGGCTTCAATCGGCACTTGATAGTGAGTAGTCGGGATGGGGTTTTAAGCCTTGGCCGGCTTACATACTTGTTTTATAGTTTTAGGGTTTAGTTTTAAGTAGAATAGGCATGGTGGCACAAAAAAAAAATATAAAAAATACAAAAAAGAAAAATACAAAAAAATACAAAAAAAAGAAAAAATTAAACAAAAAATCAGGGAATAATCAAAAAAATAAAAATAAAAAAAAAAAGACAAAATATGAAAAACAAAACACGTTAGATAGTTAGTTTTGCTGCTATGGTTGTTCTAGTTTTAAGTAGTTTATAGGTAGAATAGGTAGTTTTAGTTAGCTTTAAGTTTTATATTAAGGACCTTATTTTAGGTAGTTTTTAAGTAAAAATAAAAAAGGATATTGACATTAGTTTTTGCTAAATTTTCTAATGAATACACAAATAAATAAAATTACTTGAAGTTAAATAGATCTTAGGAGCCGAAAGGCATTAGCATTAACTATTATTGTTTAACTTAGAGTGTCCGTATGGGACCAGTAAGTTAGTTGTAAGTTATGGATAATTAGGCTAGTTTTATGAATTTTTGTCTAGCTTTAAGATAGTCTTAAGAATTAATTAATAAAAATGAATTTGAAAAAAAAAAAAAAAAAAAAAAAAAGTGCGTTGGACTGTCATGCAAGGGGTCTTGGGTTCAATCCCTACCTGTGCCACCTAACTTTTTTCACGGGTACTGCCTCTTGCGAGGAATTGACAAATTCTCCAAGAGTAATTCTTGTCATGAAAAGTGCTTTCTCAAATTAGCCGTTCGGATTCGGCATATAAACTGTAGGTCCTTTCCATTTCTGACAACATTACTCGCACACAGGAATGGTTGAGAGTTGTAAGCCACTAGGCCCTGGTCCTTCATGACTGTTGCGCCACCTAATTTAATTTAATTAACTCTGGGAATTACTTCATCAATTTAGTTTTTTGAGATAGGTATTATTTTTTTTAATTAGAAGTCACTCATATCTTTGTATATAAAAACCATAGTACTCTCATGGGCAGAAACTTTTAGGGCCACCGGATGCCGTCGTTGGCGGTAGTATCGAAAAAGGGATACATTTCGGGGGAGCGAGAGAAAAATATTATTTCCATTCCCATAAGCAGCCAGCAGAATAAGGAGCTCAGTTAATTTAGCAGCCAAAAAGTCGACACAATTTCATTCATTCTATTTGAGTCTATCCTGTCTATGTTTTCATATACAAAGCTTCCATATGAAGGCCGATGAATTTGTTTTTTCTTTATATCAATGCACTTTTATATGGAAAACGGCAATGTCTCAATATTGTGTCTAATAAGGGGATGAATGAAATTTTTTTATTTCTATTGCTTATAAGAATAAATAGGAAATGAAGCAAATTATAAGGAGAAATGAACCAATATACTTAAATTTATTTTGGTTTGCTTTGGTTTGTTTACATTTTAAGCTATGTGAGATCAACGGTATTTTCCTATGTAAAAATGAAATGTAGGTGAAATATAAAGGATATTGGCCTTTTGGCTATTTTGTATGGTAGGATTGTATATGAAAAGCATGGTTTTTATATTCAAAGATTGTAGGTACTGTCTTTATATTTTGTTTTACATCGATGTGTAAGTTTTTCTCCTAGACAATTTTTCGCGCTTTTTAAACGAATTTTTTCAATTACCAAGATTTGTTGAATACATCACATTTCCTTCAAATTTCGCAAATTAAAATACAAAGTTTTTATTAAAACTGAGATTAAATTTTGCATACAATAATATAGTTGTTTTGTGCTGATTTAAGATTTGTGCTAAATTTTTCAAACTTTAAATTTAACTGCTTGTAACCATTGTGATAATAATTCATTGTGATTTGCTTGTTATTTGCTTTTGATTTATCCACTTGGCTTTTTTTTTGTTTTTTTTTTTTTAAATAATTGTGCTTTGTGTTTTCCTTTATAATTTACATTGTTTTTTTTGTTTTGCTTTTCAATTTACATTGCTTTTTTTGTTTTTTAAATTGAATGTGTTTTCAGAAAAGAAGTTTAGGTACCTTATTTCTAAAAAAGTAGAGGTACATACCTACCTTTTTTGTATTGTAAGTTTTTTTAACTGTTTGGAATTACCTATTTATATTTATTATAATTATCTACTATATACATATATCTATATTATAAAATATAAAGTTTTTTTAGCTTTGTTTTCATATTAAAACTTACTACCCCATACCCATTTTTAGTCTTCCTTTCGTGTCCGTTTTAAGTAAAATTAAGTTTTTAAGTGCTTTAAGTTAATAAAAAAAAACCTTAGATTCGTTTCGTAAAAAATATATTGTTTTGTGTTTGTTGCTGTGATTATTTAAGTGCTGTGGTAATTATTTAAGTGCTGTGATTCTGTGCTTCTTGATTTAAAAATAAATTTTATTACTATTTGTAATTTTTGTGTACAAATTTTTCTTGTTGGAAAAATAAATGCTCACTGCAACGTAGCAAAAAAAATGAGACCAAGCACTCTCTCTTTTTTCCAAGTTCCCTTCGACCGCAGAAGGGAAGTTTGGCTAAAGCATGGCAATGTTTTAAAATCGGAAAAGATGTTATATATGTGCGCAGCGCATTTTTATGCGAAAGACATTATTGTGCGAGGTACACAAAATCGTCTTCATAAAGAAGCGCTTCCACTATCCTTCTTTTCGGTATGTATATGCAATGATGTATTTCGTGATCCTTCGTGCACTCTTATTATGGAGGCATGGGATTTGAAAAATCAGACGACCTTAACGGTCAAGGTTGAAAGCGATACTGCTGCACTTCGCAATGAACAGCTAAACTCACGTCCGCACCTTCCCCCAACAATTTCTACACATCCCCATCTTTTCACTCCTACAACTTCCCATCCGCCTCTTTCATTACCACCAACACCCCTGGATTTTTTTTGTCGTGCAATAGCACAACCATCCACTTCAGCTATTTCTTTGGTATCTAGCAGTCCAAGTCTTTTAAATTTTGCTGCCAAATCTCAGAATGTGTATTCTAAGGAAACACTTAAATTCGAAAATTTGCCCATCACACCCACTAAATTGAAGTCACCGGGGTTCCATACGTACAAATGTGTGGCAAAACCAAAACCCACTAGGAAAACTAGTCGGCGCATTAGCTTCACGCCTAAAAGTAGGAAACAAAAAGCAGAAATCCTCAGAAACCATTTAGAGGATTTAATGCTAGATTTTTCTGAAGAGTTGCGAGCTTTTATTCTCGTGCAACTCTTTCATAAGAAGAAAGCACCATGGAAGACTAGTGAAAGAGAACTTTTCTTAAAGTTTTTCTTCAAGTCTCCATCGTGCTATTCTTTTATGATAAATTTAGGTTTTAAGCTGCCATCGATGAGTACAATATACCGATGGCATTCGGAAATTAGGTTGCCAGCAGGATTTAGTGAGCAAATAAGGACCATGCTGACCGAAAAGGCGAAGGAAATGACCGCAATGGAGAAGAAGACCGTCATACTTTTCGACGAAATGGCTATCCAACGTGAACTGGAGATTAACATTAAAGACGACTTCATATACGGGTTCACGGACTTCGGGGAGCTTGGCAGGATGAGTACTATACCCTGTAAAGCTATGGTATTCACTCTGAGAGGACTCAATACCAATTGGAAGCAGACGATCGCCTACTACGTGGGATCTCCTAATGGACCAATCCTAGCCCAGATTTTAAGAAAAATCATAACGGGTGTAATGGAATGTGGACTACAGGTGATTGCAACAAGCTGCGACCAAGGATCAAACAACGTTTTGGCATAGAAAACGTTGGCAACGTACCCAATCGAAAAATATCCTTACATTGATATTAATAACCAACGGATATTCTTGGTCCATGACTATCCGCATCTTTTCAAATGTGTGAGAAATATACTTCTCAAGCATTACATCCATATATGTAGGTGATGATGTTGTGGATTGGTGAGTGTTAAAGAAAGTTTTTGAGGAGGACTCTAAGGGGGAAACACACATCACACATCACACATCAATCCTAATGGATTTGAAAAGATGTCGGTTAGGTTAGCGACACAAGTTTTCAGCGAGAACGTCTACAGTGGAATTATGTATGCTGTGAAAAATGACTGCTTCAAAACGGAAAAAGACAAGAAAGTCGCCGAAGCCACAGCAATGTTCATGAAGAAAATGAACGATTTATTCGACAGACTGAACAATGGACAAAGATATTCGAGGAATCCTAACAAGGAAGTGCTATCCGATTCCACAAACATATCTGCCTTCATGTCTTGATTTTCGGCATTCACTTGCCATATGGCCAATCGAGTTGCACTTGAAGCATCTTATTTGTCTACTTGTTGTTGGACCTTCGTTGTGGTATCCTTTGTTGATGTTCATTGCTTTTGGAAGTCTTAAATCTTGAAAAGCTTTAAGTAATTCGTTTCTGTCTTCAAATCGATGCATTCTAGCTTGGGATTGAAGAGAATAATTTGGTATTCCTTCCAAGATATATTCAATCAATTCGTTATCTTCAATTGAAATCTTGTTGGCAAGAATAACTTTTTCGTAATAATATTCTTGGAAACTTTCAGTAGTTAGCCATTTTCTTGCTTCAAATTGTCGTTTTAGTGTCAATAGATTGGATCTGTTTTGAAACATTGCTCCAAGACCATTGAGGAGCTCATCTACGGTTATAGTCATCACATCCGGTTTCGAATGAAGCCATTTTAATGCTTTTCCTTTGAGTTTTGATGAAATCAGAGCCCTCAAATTGTTGTCATCTAGTTCATAAGAATTTTTAAGACTTCTTAGTTGAGATTCCCACAGTTGAAAATTTTCACCATTTCCACTGAATTCGGATAAAAGCTCTTTTATTTCCGAAAAATTAATCTTGGGCTGCCTTGAGTCAAGAATAAAATTATTTTCATTTGGTCTAGTTCTTGAATTTTCTCTCCGCAATAGCTCCATTTCGTTTTTGAGTAACTCATTTTCTCTTCCCAACAACAGTTTTTTCTTACGTAAGATTTCCAATTCTCTTTTCATAAAGTCTGTCTCTTCAGGTTGTTTTCCAGTTTCTGCATTTCCTGGTCCTTCTTGAGAGTCAGAAAAAAACGTCTTCATTTTCTTCTTCATCGTCATCACGATCTTCAACTGGATTCTTAAATTGTTTGGTAGGATATTCCCCTCGTATTTCCAAAGGAATAGATTGAAGTCGAGAAATCAATTCAATCTTATTTCCTGTTGTTTTCTCTCCCAATGAATTGAGCCAATATTTTAATTGAGCAATGGTGTGATTATTTCCAATGGATGCCATATCCCACTTCTGAATTTTTAATGGTTTTTCTTTAAATAAAACACATTAAATATTTCGAACTTATTCGATTTATTGATTCCAAGCGAAAATGATATTTTCATTTTATATTTTAATATACATGTTTCAAACTGGCAACTCAATTTATATATTACAGTAAAGTATATTTGTATAAAGTAGATATGTTTAACAGTGGTCATAACTACTACAATATCCGATCCAAAGTACATAAAATCATTTCAAAATTTAAAAACGTTGCTCACTTCCGATCCTATTCTTAAAAGTCCAGACTTCAATAAACCATTTGTCCTTACAACTGACGCGTCCAATTATGCTCTTGGAGCAGTGTTGAGTCAAAATGGCCATCCCATCTGCCATGCTTCACGCACCCTTAGTAGACATGAGCTCCATTACTCGACAATCGAGAAAGAGCTCCTTGCAGTTGTATGGTCAGTGAAGTACTTTAGGACGTATTTATATGAAAGGAAGTTTACGGTGAAAACGGACCATAAACCACTTGTATGGTTGAGTGGGATTAAAGTGCCGAACATGAAGCTACAACGTTGGAAAATTATGTTAAATGAGTACGACTTCAATATCGAGTACCTAAAAGGGAATGAAAATTGTGTAGCGGACAGACTTAGCAAGTTTATCGATCAAATTCAAAATTGTCATTCTGAACCTAACGAAGAAGTTGCTTTAGGAAACAATTTCGAAAATGGATCTTGACGAAGAAGTCTATTTTGCCGAAATTTTTAATAACGAATTAAACTCTAATGATCAGCAATGTGGAAATAACGAAGATGTTATTGTAGCAGGTTCAACCGTACAAGAAAGTAATGTTGATGCTATATCAACTGGTGCAACCATACATAGTGCAATAGAAGACTGCACTGCACATTTTTATAACCGAAAAACCAATTAACTTGTTTAAAAATCAACTATATTTGTCTTATGGCACAAAAGAGAAAATAACAATGAAAATTATACACAAAAAGATACAAAATTACATTCAAATTGAAAAAAGTAAGAGTAATATACTTGAGATAATGAAACGTTTCTTAATTAGCAAAGGATTAATCTGCGTTTATTGCGAAGATTTAACACTTTGCCTTGAATTTCAAAATTTATACGTAAAATATTTTCCATCAAATACAAACCTTAAAATCCTTAGATCAACATCAAGACTTAAAGACATTACAGACAAAAACGAAATGCTAACAATAATTAAAAATGAACACCTTAGTAGAAATCACAGAGTGATAAATGAGATTTTCTGGGAGTTAAAAAAAGTATATTTCTATCCGAAACTTCAAATAGAAATTCAAAAATTTATCAACTACTGTGATATTTGTAATGTAGCCAAGCATCATCGACGTCCAATGCAAATACCATTACAGGTGTCAGAAAGTCCTCACCATATTAATGACATTCTTCATGTCGATATCTGGTTTCCAGAGCGAGGTAAAATGTACTTTACTACCATAGATAAATTTTCAAAATATGCTACGATTCATCCCTTAGAACATAGAGGAAATATATTATCTAGAGTCCCGACTTAATGGGTTTGCTCTCTTTCGGCCTACAAACTAAATTGAGCGAATTTTGCCCATTAGCATAAGCATGTGTTAGTTGTCCCGTGCATTTCTTATGGGAAAATCCAGATTCTTTGTAGTTGTTATGGGCTTTTGGGTTCAGTTTGCACAATTAGGAGGAAAAAAATGTGAGGTGAACTCAGCCGTGTAAAAAAGAGATCCGTTGAATTCAAAAATTGAAAAATGAATGCAATATTTTAAGAAAAATGAATTTTGCAACTTCTTTTTAGTGAAAACTGTGCTAAAAATAATATTTGACTGCTTTTGGCATACAAATTCTATGGTTTTTATGAAAAATTTCGCTAAAAACAGAACAAATCGTGCTGAAAGTATAGGCGCACCCTAGAACTGCAATGCGAACATGGCCCAATTTGAGTTAAGCCCAGTTTTGACAGATTAACAGCGAGGTGAGTATTTTGACAATTCTACGAAAATGTAAATAAAACGAAATTCATTCCCAGATATGCAAATGAAGGTAAATCAATTTAAATAAAAAGTATTAATTTAATGAAATAAAAATATATAATGAATTTGCACTTAATTTAATCCTCAGATAAAAAAAAAACCAAGAAGAATGTTGCAACAGGAAAAGTGGAATCTCCCGAGAAGGAAGCCAGCAACGCCGACATATTTATTCTGGAACAAAAAATCATCAGCCACGAAGAGGTACAAATTCAAGGTAAGTACGTTCGTCACATTCATTTAAAACTCAAATTATATGAATATTGTTTTGTTTTTTTTTAGTTGAAATTACACTTGATGACAAGGTTCTTATGTTCTCAATTTTTAACCCAACTATAGGAATGAGAAGGGCCGATTACAGCGAAGGGATAGATATTGCAGAAGACTGAAAAGCTTCGCGATGAAACCGGTCTGACATGCATGATCGCTGGATTAATTGAAGCATTTGATAGCAATAGCACACGCACGTCATGTGTCACCATCTGTGCAATGCAAAATACTTCATTCAGCCAGCGACCGACAGGCGAAGGACTACAGTGTACACAAGCCCTTCCTCATGATGTGGGCAATCGTTGATTTAATCGTTAATTTACAAATATAATCCACCGAGAATTGGCCAATTGCTCTGTTTCACTATATTCAAAAGTATAATGAAGTGAAGCTTAAGCTTAAGGGAAGTAGCTAGTAAGAATATTTTTATAAATAATAAAATAGGAACTATCTTAATTTTATCTCTATTTTTTATTTAAATTTTAGGTCTTTGAATTTCACTTAAATGCCTTCCAATTCATCAATGATATATCGCTGTCGATGCCGTCATTATATTCAATTTAATTCAAACCCAACTCTAGGAATTTTTTTTTTGTAGTACCCGTAGCGTGATGGTTAGTGCGTTGGACTCAGTCGTTCTTTGACTTTCAGAGAGATAACAAGTGTTTCAATAGTTAAATTTAAATTAAATCAAGTGCATTTGTAGTGTTTGGCAGTTAAGTCGGCAGTTTGCCACTGTTTAAAACAATTAATCGGTAGCCCAGTGGAGGTGGCGTCCGGAGCGTCCAGTCGTTCTTTGACTTTCAAAGTGAAAACAAGTGTTTGGAAGTGATAAGTAGTGGACTTTTAATTAAAAATAAACTTGCATTTGTAAGGTTTTAGTGGTTAAAGAAGGCAGTTTGCCACAGTTTTCATTAACTAATTGTAGCCTAGTGGAGGTGGCGTCCGAAGACGAAGCCAGAGATCGTGGGTTCGAGTCCCGGGCTGAGTGTACGAAAAATATTTATGCTTTTTTCCACAATCGTGAAATAGTGGATTTTATTGATTGGGAAGAGAAGCAGATGGAGAAGGAGAGGAAAGCAGGGGTATCGAAAGATACCTCTGCCAACAAATCAGGCGATCTTACGGTGGTGCCACCATCGGTACCGCAAACGACCGCAACAACATCAGGTCAGGCATCTGACCAGTCAACGGCCAGAAACCAAAAAAGAAAATTAAAGAAACAAAGCCCAAATAAGGTTGAAAGAACCAATTCGGCTAAGCGGCAGGCTAATAAAAAAAATGGAAGAGAGTGGTAAAGGGGGCTTTACCACTGAAAGTGAGTTCTCAGACTACGCCGAGTCTGAGAAAACGGAATACATTTCCGAAGGTGGAGAGGGGCTCTTCAGGCCTACGAATAGGGATTTAATCCTTTCGGAGCCAGAGCCAGTCCCGCCGACAAGGAAGGCTCAGGAGGTAGAGGCGGACCTCCAAGAAACAGAACTGGTGCAGGCCCTGCAAGCCAAACAGGCAGCCATCAGCCAGTTCGAGCAAAGCCTCAACAAGCTCAAGCAGGAAATAGAGCCCCTCCTCAGTCAGCTAAAGCAAAAACAACAGCAGCAAAAAGAACAGCAACAACAACCGCAGCAGCAAAAACAGCCACAACCCAAGCCCGCTCCCAAAAACACAGGAGCGGAGCAAAATAAAAAGAGGCCATCAGCAGTGACAGGCCCAATGTCCGAGGGCCCATCGACTTCGGCTAAGGCCAAACAACAGCAACAACAACAGCTACAACCAAGGCAGCAGGAGCAGCAGAAACAGCAGCAGCAGCAGCAACATCAACAACAGCAACAGAAGCAGCAGCAGAAACAGCAGCAGCAACACCAGAAACAACCACAGGCCAAGAAAGAAAAAATACCACCAATAAGGACCCATAGAGTTGACCTGGACGACATAAAACAGGTATGTAAGTCGGCCACTAAGGGCAATTTTTTCATTAAAATCCTAAACGAAAAAGAAAAGAATTATTCGGTACAGTGCTTCTCACTGGCCGAATACAACTTAGTAAAAGGGTTACTGAAAGAGGCCACAGCTGAGTTCTTCAGCTTCACGCCTAAAAGTGAAAAATTTCAGACGGTCCTCCTGAAGGGCATAAGTTCCTGCACGGAACCGGAGGCGCTCTTAAAAGAGCTCCGTGAAAAAGCCACTGACGGTCTCGATTTTATCGGGGTCAAGCCTTTCACCACGGTGAAGTCCAGACGAGGGGGTTACAGGCTGCCAATGTTCCTCGTAACATTATCGCCCCAAAGTAGTTTTGAGAGTGTGAGGAAAATCGACCGCCTCGACTATCAATCCGTACACCGGGATAAATTAAAAAGGCACGACGACATTTTGCAATGTACGAAGTGCCAGAGGTTCGGCCATGCCGGAGCCAACTGCAATATGCAGTTGCGCTGCGTCAGGTGCTCTGAAACCCACATCAAGGGAGAGTGCAAGCTGGGGAATGAGCGGGTTGAGGATTTGACCCAGCTCAAGTGTGTCCTTTGTGGAAACCAAGGGCACCCGGCTAGCTATAGGGGTTGCCCTAAGGTCCAACAAATCAAACAAAAACAGGCCAGTCAAAAAGCCGAAGAAAGTCGAAAGTTCGACAGGCTCCTACACAAAAATTCGTGGATCCCAAATTTTCCTACGCCCAAATGGTGTCAGGGAATGGGAACACGAGACAGGCTCCACCAACGGTTGCCCCAAAGGCCCCTGTGCCTAAGGCACCAGAGGTGCAACCTGACATTGTAGCCTTGTTGTTGAACATTCAAGGTCAACTTACAGGACTGCAAAGTCAGATAAAGGAGCAAGGCAAAAGGGTAGACCATCTCTACTCTTTGTTGCCTGGCCTGGCGCAATTTAGACCATAATGGGCGCGCTGCCGGAGACGCGCCTGAAAGTCCTAGCTGTGAATGTAAATTCACTGATTAGGATAGAACGAAGAGCCAATATGTTCCAATTGTTGAAAGACTACAGTCCCGATGTGTTTATGGCTAGCGAAACTAAGCTAAACCACAAACACAAATTGACTCATAAAAATTACAATATCGTAAGAAGAGACCAGCCCGACTCCACTCAAGGGGGCGGTGTCGCTCTCTTTATACGAAAAGGCATTAATTATAAAGTCATATACAACAATGAATTGCGAAAGCTCAAGACGCTAGAAGTTTGCGTTGTATGCATCTCTCTCACTCAAGGGAAGCGGATGTATATGATTGCGGCTTATGCGGCTGGAGCTCCGCAGGTTACTTACTTTGCTTCAGAACTCGATATTCTTTTTAGGGAACTTAAACTGAGCTTGGAAGAAAACTATTTCATCTTGGCCGGTGATTTGAACGCAAAACATGAAGATTGGGGAAATCAACATAGTAATCCCAGAGGTAACCATCTTTTTAATTTGATGAATCTTTACAGCGTTGAATATGGCGTCGACCTGCTGGCTACTGAAAAGCCATCGTATCCAAGAACCGGCTCCTTTCTGGATCTTTTGCTGTACGACACTAGACTGACAGTTACAGACAAAGTGGGTAATCACCCTCGAAACTGCTTACAGACAGTCGAGTACGACAGTGATCACTGCGGACTGGCTGCTGTAATGCAGATTCCGAACGAACGCGTGGAGTTGGAGGAATACGTTGCAACGCATTCTTACAATTACAGTAAGATGCGCTGGCCTCGTTTCACCAACGCCCTAGCGAGAGAACTTCGTTCGAGTGACATAGCGTCACCAAACAACAGAAACCTGACAAATACAGAAATTGACCAACATTTACAACAGATGAATGAAACAATAAAACGAACAATGGAACGGACAATACCAAAGTACAAAGAACGGGACCAAATGGACGCTTACAGAAACTCGACTATTGACGCACTACGTAAGCACAAGAGTGGCTTACTGACAAGACTCAAAAACTTGTACAGACGACTTACAGACTCACACGACTTGGAGGTTAGGACACTGAAGTCGTCAATAAAAAATGTCAATCTGTTGATTAAGGAGAACTACAGGTTATCAATTAACAAGTACTGGGACCGCAAGATCCGGTCAGTTAATTCCAGTGACCCTAGTATGTTCCCTAAAATCAACAAGATATTCAGGAAAAAGAACGACAATGACCTTCCGTGTCTGAAACTCCAAAGAACTGAAGAGAACAGAGACGTACTCAGGACAGCGCAAATAGATCCAGAAGAAGCCATCTTTGACGATGACTTTTTTATAATTGAAGATCCGAAGGAAAAAGTGGAGGCGGTGGGAGCTGCTTTCCAGCAAGTGTACAAGGTGAATGCTAGCACTCGCCCCAACCACGACCTGGAAAACAGAGCCCTACTTAATCATTTTTACCTTCGAAATGATATGACACACTGGCGATCTGAGAACCGCGGTTTCATGCGGTTCAATGACGATTCCTTGGCAAATGCCATAATCGCCGAGCAAACGGGTCCAAGTCCCTTGTTAGTGACGAAGGTTGAGCTTCAGCTCATCTTCAACTCAATAAAAAATAAAAAGTCAGCAGGTGTCGATGGTATATCCAACGTTGTACTAAGACATTTACCGATGGAGGCAATTGACATTTACACCACACTCTTCAATAATGCACTGAATAATGCATATTATCCAGTGCATTGGAAGACCGCTGTGGTTCATCCTTTCCCGAAAAAGGGAAAGGACAACTCCAACCCGTCAAATCTTCGGTCGATAAGTCTTCTTCCGAGCATCAGCAAAGTTTTCGAAAAGATCATCAATAGGGCTCTGACTAAGTGGGCTGCGGACAACAAAATAATTCCGGATAAACAGTTCGGGTTCAAGGCGGGTCATGACACAATTCATGCTGCGTCTAAACTCGTTTCTGATATCCAATGGAATAAAACAAAACAACAATGCACAGGTGCTGTTCTGGTTGATTTGGAAAAGGCCTTTGACACCGTATGGTTAGAGGGTCTTTACCTAAAACTGAGCAGGCTTGGCATAAGCAAGCCATTGTTGTATATACTTTATGATATGCTTAACGGTAGAAAGTTTGTTGTCAAAAGTGGCAATGTAACTTCTACCACAACATTCTTAATTAAAAATGGTCTTCAACAGGGAGCGGTGAATTCGCCGATTCTCTTCAGCATTTACACCAGCGATCTGATAGGTAGTCTTACAAAGGCAATTGCGTACGCCGACGATCTTATTGCGTACAGAACGGCCCGAAAGGTTGAGGTTATTAGAATTCTCTTGCAGCGTGATTTCGACAAGATTCAGCGATATTGCGACGACTGGAAACTGAAAATAAATGTCCATAAGTCGGAGACAATTCTGTTCCGGACTCCGTTGGCTAGGGCCACGAGGGATACGTGCAAGAATTGGCGCAAGATGGTTATCGTTGATCTTCACGGGCAGCCATTAGCGAGCAAAAGTGTAGTGAAGTACCTCGGTATCTGGTTAGATCAGTATTTATATTTCGATAGACATATAAATGCTGCTCTGACCAGGGCCAGAGGAGCCTTCGCTCTGACGAAACGGTTGTTTTTTAGCAGTCGGCTTGACCCCAGAGTGAAGGTAATTTGCTACATGGCCCTCATACGGCCGATGATCGTTTATGGTTGTCCTGTGTGGTTCAACGTTGCCCCTTCCCTGATGGAGAGGTTTCGGGTGTTCGAGCGGCAGTGTTTACGACGCTGTACCGGCTTATATCGAACAGCCGAATCTTCTTACGTGCACTACTATTCCAACGAGGTCCTATACAACGGGGCTTGAATCAACAGAATTGACAATTTCGTGATAAAACTCGTTCGAGGTCACATTGCAAGAGCTATGTCTTCGACCAACAATTTAATTTTCGGGGCGTTCTACCCGAACGACGAATATTTTGAAAGTGCACGCTTGAGCGGCTTCATTCCACCAGAGGCATTCCTCTTTTTAGATAGATGCGGTCTGATACAGGATAGATTGGCAGTTCCGTTAATCTACCACGTCAGACGACGAACCGTGGATAGGCGACTCCTGTACAATCGGGACGTCATGGCACAAGGCGGAGCAGAGCTCCTTCGGTTCAGTAGGGCTGTGTCCGAACGGGACCGAACTGATAGGGTGAAGCAGGAGAACCAGTTTTGGTGGCTTCAATCTGTACTTGATAGTGAGTAGTCGGGATGGGGTTTTAAGCCTTGGCCGGCTTACATACTTGTTTTATAGTTTTAGGGTTTAGTTTTAAGTAGAATAGGCATGGTGGCACAAAAAAAAACATACAAAAAAAAAATACAAAAAAGGAAAATACAAAAAAATAAAATAAAAAAAAAAAAAAAAAAACATGGAATAATCAAAAAAAAGACAAAAAAAGACAAAATATGAAAAACAAAAAACATTAGATAGTTAGATTTGCTGCTGTGGTTGTTCTAGTTTTAAGTAGTTTATAGGTAGAATAGGTAGTTTTAGTTAGCTTTAAGTTTTATATTAAGGACCTTATTTTAAGTAGTTTTTAAGTAAAAATAAAAAAGGATATTGACATTAGTTTTTTCTAAATTTTCTAATGAAGACAAAAATAAATAAAATGAATTGAAGTTAAATAGATCTTAGGGCCGAAAGGCATTAGCATTAAGTATTATTGTTTAACTTAGAGTGTCCGTATGGGACCAGTAAGTTAGTTGTAAGTTATGGATAATTAGGCTAGTTTTATGAATTTTTGTCTAGCTTTAAGATAGTCTTAAGAATGAATTAATAAAAATGAATTTGGAAAAAAAAAAAAAAAGTGGCGTCCGGAGCAAATAAAAAAAGGATATTGATATTAGTTTTTTTGAAATTTTCTAATGAATAAAAAATAAATAAAATGGATTTGAAGTTAAATAGATCTTAGGGCCGAAAGGCATTAGCATTAGGTATTATTGTTTAACTTAGAGTGTCCGTATGGGACCAGTAAGTTAGTTGTAAGTTATGGTTAATTAGGCTAGTTTTATGAATTTTTGTCTAGCTTTAAGATAGTCTTAAGAATGAATTAATAAAAATGAATTAAAAAAAAAAAAAGTGGCGTCCGGAGACAAAGCGAAGGGTCGTGGGTTCGAGTCCCAGGCAGATTCAACGAAAAATGTAATTGCTTTTTTTCACAACAGAGAAATTGTTGATTTTATCTGTTGGGAAAAAAAGCAAATGGAGAAGGAGAGAAAAGCAGGGGTATCGAAAGATACCTCTGCCAACACATCAGGTGATGGCACGGTGGTGCCAGCAGCGGTACCGGAAATAACGGCAACAACATCTGGTCAGGCATCTGACCAGTGGACAGCAGCAACAACTAACAAGAAGAGGAAGCTGAAGAAGCACAGTCCAAATAAAGTTGAGAGAGCCAACGCCGCTAAGCGGCGTGATATGCGGAAAGACATGGAGAAGGGTAAAGCATGAATTACCACTGAAAGTGAATTCTCAGACCCCGAGTCTGAGAAAACAGAATACATTTCCGAAGGTGGAGAGGGGCTCTTCAGGCCTCCGAATAGGGATTTAATCCTATCGGAGCCAGAGCCAGTCCCGCCGACAAGAAAGGCTCAGGAGGTAGAGGCGGACCTCCAAGAAACAGAACTGGCGCAGGCCCTGCAAGCCAAACAGGCAGCCATCAGCCAGTTCGAGGAAGACCTCAGAAAGCTCAAGGAGGAAATGGAGCCCCTCCTCAGTCAGCTAAAGATTAAACAAGAGGCGCGCCGACAACATGAGGCAGCTCAACGGCAACAAAAACAACAGCAGCAAAAACAACTGCAGCAAAAACAACAGCAACAACAACCACAGCAGCAAAAACAACCACAACCCAAGCCCGCTACCAAAAACACACGAGCGGAGCAAAATAAAAAGACGCCAGCAGCAGTGACAGGCCCAACTTCTGAGGACCCATCGACATCAGCTAAATCAATGCAGCAGCAACAACAGCAGCAGAAACAGCAGCAGCAGAAACAGCAGCAGCAGAAACAACAGCAGCAGAAACAGCAGAAGCAGCAACACCAGAAACAACCTCAGCCCAAGAAGGAGAAAGTGCCACCAATTAGGACCTACCGGGTTGACCTGCAAGACTTACAACAGGTATGTAAGTCGGCCACTAAGGGCAAGTTTCTTATTAACATTTTTAATGAAAAAGAAAAGCGGTATTCGGTGCAGTGCTTCTCACTGGCCGAATACAACATAGTTAAAGAAGTGCTTAAGGAGGCCACAGCTGAGTTCTTCAGCTTCACGCCTAAAAGCGAAAAATTTAAAACGGTCCTACTGAAGGGCATAAGTTCCTGCATGGAACCGGAGGCGCTCTTAGCTGAGCTCCGCCAAAAAGCCATCGACGATCTCGATTTCATCGGGGTCAAGCCTTTCACTACGGTGAAGTCCAGGCGAGGGGGTTACAGGCTGCCAATGTTCCTCGTAACATTATCGCCCCAAAGTAGTTTTGAGAGTCTGAGGGAAATCAAATGCCTCGACTATCAAGCCATACACTGGGAGACATTAAAAAGGCACGACGACATTTTACAATGTACGAAGTGCCAGAGGTTCGGCCATGCCGGAGCTAACTGTAATATGCAGTTGCGCTGCGTCAGGTGCTCCGAAACCCACATCAAGGGAGATTGCAAGCTGGGGAATGAGCGGGTTGAGGATTTGACCCAGCTCAAGTGTGTCCTTTGTGGAAACCAAGGGCACCCGGCTAACTATAGGGGTTGCCCTAAGGTCCAACAAATGAAACAAAAACAGGCCAGTCAAAAAGCCGAAGAAAGTCGAACAGTTCGACAGGCTCCAACACAAAAATTCGTGGATCCCAAATTCTCTTACGCCCAAATGGTGTCAGGGAATGGGAACACGAGACAGGTTCCACCAACGGTTGCCCCAAAGGCCCCTGTGCCTAAGGCACCAGAGGTGCAGCCTGACATTGTAGCCTTGTTGTTGAGCATTCAAGGTCAACTTACAGGGCTGCAAAGTCAGATAAAGGAGCAAGGCAAAAGGGTAGATCATCTCTACTCTTTGTTGCCTGGCCTGGCGCAATTTAGACCATAATGGGCGCGCTGCCGGAGACGCGCCTAAAAGTCCTAGCTGTGAATGTAAATTGAACGAAGAGCCAATATGTTCCAATTTTTGAAAGACTACAGTCCTGATGTGTTTATGGCTAGCGAAACTAAGCTAAACTACAAACACAAATTGACTCATAAAAATTACAATATCGTAAGAAGAGACCAGCCCGACTCCACTCAAGGGGGCGGTGTCGCTCTCTTTATACGAAAAGGCATTAATTATAAAGTCATATACAACAATGAATTGCGAAAGCTCAAGACGCTAGAAGTTTGCGTTGTATGCATCTCTCTCACTCAAGGGAAGCGGATGTGTATGATTGCGGCTTATGCGGCTGGAGCTCCGCAGGTTACTTACTTTGCTTCAGAACTCGAGATTCTTTTTAGGGAACTTAAACTGAGCTTGGAAGAAAACTATTTTATCTTGGCCGGTGATTTGAACGCAAAACATGAAGATTGGGGAAATCAACATAGTAATCCCAGAGGATTTTTTAATTTGATGAATTTTTACAGCGTTGAATATGGCGTCGACCTGCTGGCTACTGAAAAGCCATCGTATCCAAGAACCGGCTCCTTTCTGGATCTTTTGCTGTACGACACTAGACTGACAGTTACAGACAAAGTGGGTAATCACCCTCGAAACTGCTTACAGACAGTCGAGTACGACAGTGATCACTGCGGACTGGCTGCTGTAATGCAGATTCCAAACGAACGCGTGGAGTTGGAGGAATACGTTGCAACGCACTCTTACAATTACAGTAAGATGCGTTGGCCTCGTTTCGCCAACGCCTTAGAGAGAGAACTTCGTTCGATTGACATAGCCCCACCAAACAACAGAAACCTGACAAACACAGAAATTGACCAACATTTACAACAGATGGACGAAACAATAAAACGAACAATGGAACGGACAATACCAAAGTACAAAGAACGGGACCAAATGGACGCTTACAGAAACGCGACTATTGACACACTTCGTAGGCACAAGAGTGGCTTACTGACAAGACTCAAAAACTTGTACAGACGACTCACAGACCCACACGACTTGGAGGTTAGGACACTGAAGTCGTCAATAAAAAATGTCAATCTGTTGATTAAGGAGAACTACAGGTTATCAATTAACAAGTACTGGGACCGCAAGATCCGGTCAGTTAATTCCAGTGACCCTAGTATGTTCCCTAAAATCAACAAGATATTCAGGAAAAAGAACGACAATCACCTTCCGTGTCTGAAACTCCAAAGAACTGAAGAGAACCCAAATGTACTCAGGACAGCGCAAATAGATCCAGAAGAAGCCATCTTTGACGATGACCTTTTTATAATTGAAGATCCGAAGGAAAAAGTGGAGGCGGTGGGAGCTGCTTTCCAGCAAGTGTACAACCCCAACCACGACCTGGAAAACAGAGCCCTACTTAATCACTTTTACCTTCATCTTCAACTCAATAAAAAATAAAAAGTCAGCAGGTGTCGATGGTATATCCAACGTTATACTAAGACATTTACCGATGGAGGCGATTGACATTTACACCCACTCTTCAATAATGTACTGAATAATGCATATTATCCAGTGCATTGGAAGACCGCTGTGGTTCATCCTCTCCCGAAAAAGGGAAAGGACAACTCCAACCCGTCAAATCTTCGGTCGATAAGTCTTCTTCCGAGCATCAGCAAAGTTTTCGAAAAGATCATAAATCATCATCCTAGTAATGACTAAGTGGGCTGCGGACAGCAAATGATTCCGGATAAACAGTTCGGGTTCAAGGCGGGTCATGACACAATTCATGCTGCGTCTAAACTCGTTTCTGATATCCAATGGAATAAATCAAAACAACAATGCACAGGTGCTGTTCTGGCTGATTTGGAAAAGGCCTTTGACACCGTATGGCTAGAGGGTCTTTACCTAAAACTGAGCAGGCTTGTCATAAGCATACCATTGTTGTGTATACTTTATGACATGCTAAACGGTAGAAAGTTTGTTGTCAAAAGTGGCAATGTAACTTCTACCACAACATTCCTAATCAAAAATGGTCTTCAACAGGGAGTGGTGAATTCGCCGATTCTCTTCAGCATTTACACCAGTGATCTGATAGGTAGTTTTTCAAAGGCAATTGCGTACGCCGACGGTCTAATTGCGGCCCTAAAGCTTGAGGTTATTAAAATTTTCTTGCAGCGTGATTTCGACAAGATTCAGCGATATTGCGGCGACTGGAAACTGAAAATAAATGTCCAGAAGTCGGACACAATTCTGTTCCGGACTCCGTTGGCTAGGGCCACGCGGGATACGTGCAAGAATTGACACAATATGGTCATCGTTAGTAGTATAAACTAGAGGGTACGAGGCCACCGGTATCACCGGGGTTCTGATCTATGCTAAATCCCAATTGAGATGCATTTCCAACAGTTTGATTCTAATTGGGAATAAGTGTCAGTGGTTGGATTTGTAGCACCATTTGTATTTTCATTTGAATATTGGTTGTGGGATTGGATGTTCAGTGATAAATTGGTTGTGGGATATACTTTTGTAGTCGGATTTCTAGTTCAAAAATTAAATTTTTGTTGGAATATTATTTCCTCAGGTAATGTCGTATCACCTGTAAATGCGGTTTCATTATCACCTTTTTCCAAAAACCCATCCCTCCATCGGGGGTTTTCAGCTCTCGCACTTCTACTTGTGGGAGGCATCATCTGGGATAGAGGAATATTATCTTCTAATTCCCAATCGGATTAATCAGACTCTGGAATATATAGAGGCGGAAGATTTCTGTTCACCTCGTGCTCATCATCCGAAAGATCTTCGTCACTGCTGTTGTCGGGAAAATTTTGGATAGTAGTATGGATACCTCCGTAAAACCGATGTGGGTCCATATCTGAATTCTGTAATGTTCGTATAAATAACTACGAAAACAAAATATGAACATTTTTTAACTCTTTACCTTACTTTCACTCAAAAAAACTGCAATTTTATAAAAAAAATAAAAAAATACACTTTTATAGTAATCCGTTATGTGCAACGTATTCCAATTAAATTATCACGATCGTTTGTTTCCTATTGTAAATACAATTCGTTATATATGAATGCCCTTGTTGTACATGACCTAGGGCAATATACAGGAAGTTGTAAAATAAAATAATTAAAAAGTAATTAGGGGTGTTACCAGCAGTTTGTTTTTTATGGGACACGTAAATATGTATGAATGTAGATAAAAAAAATATTCAACTTTTGTGCTCTTATTGCATGTTGGTTCAAATGAACGTACATATATTTCTGCATGGTGTGCCATATTTGATCCAAACCGTTTTTTCAACTTATAAGTACTTGTTACTTCATAAAATCGAAAAAAATCACATTGTCAATAATATCTATATTATTTGCTTTACTTGTAAATTTTTTTTTCAATCACTACATTTTATTTTTATATTTTTTATGCAATTTTGAATTTCTCAAACACGCGTTTCTCCTACTGCACCCTTTGTGACGAGTTTGACGGAAAAATGCGTTGCCGAAACTCGTTCATAGATGGCGTTTATCAATAAAATTTAGAGCGTTTATGTTACTAATTTCACACTGTATGCACAAAAAAAAAGGAATTAGTTGAAAACTGGAAAATATCGACAAAAATACGGTTTGGCTCATATATGAGCCATCATGCAGTAAAGAGTTAAAAACTTGTAGAGTTTTGTGTTTTGTTAAAAAAAGTTATCAGTTGAACTATTCTTAAAAATTTTAAAATTACCAACAATATTTAGCAAATGATGAAGTGGTTTTATTTCAAAATCTATTTTAACGAGATTTTTAGTCGAAAACCAATTTTTACCAATTTTAGCAGCATTTCTAAAATAGTTTTTATTTCTTATATAAAAAAATACAAATTGGATGAATTAAATTAATTTGAAGTCAATATCTTCTATTGTTCACGATAAATCGAGGAACGAACATCAATTTTTACCAAATTTGCGTACTATTTTTTGTAGATTTTATTTTTTTATGAAAAAACGGACTATTGGATTCTTTTAAAAAAAATACTGAGTGTCGAAAACAATATTTTCTGTGAGATAAAATAACTTTGAAGCCAATATTTTTAATTTTTGAAAAGATGTTTGAGTCGAAAGTAAATTTATACCAAGTTTAAGTATTGTTTTTTTTATGGTTTTTATTTTTTGTAAAAAAAACTGTCAATTTTTCTCAAAATATTATTTAAAAGATAAAATTAGATTAATGACAATGGGGCGTATTCATAGAGAATAACTAAAGTCGTGATTTCTTGATCTATAGTTTAAGGCTTGTTGGTTAAATAAACACAGCTCTTATTGATAGTCAATTGTTCTGCTTTGTTTAGTAAAACCCCAGGTTAAGGTTGTATTCTACTACAATTATACTTCAAATGACAGGTCAAAGCAAAGAAATACTGTTATATATTCAATATTTTTATTTTTTGCTGTCATTCCTCAAATTAGATGTCGAAAAAAGTAACTATACAACAAAACTATTTAATAGAAAATCAAAAAAAGTAACTAACAACGTTCTATATTTTAGATGTTCATCAAAGAAAATATAGAACGTGAACGGCTGGAAAACTGGTCGCAGTCAGAGATATATCTGTATTTGTTATTATTTAATTTTTCGTTTTTTCAATTTGCAAACAAAAATCAAATATGACATTTGGCTGTGATAATAAATACTTACACAGCATTTCCTATGTTTATAGTTAGACCACAGGTTTAGCCCTAAACTTAGGTTTAAGTTTATTTATAAATAGCCTAAACTCTGGACTTGCTTAATAACAAGTTAGCAAGAGTTTAGCAAACATCTATGAATATGCCCCAATATCTCAAAGTTTTAAAAAGATATTTAAGTCCAAAATCAATTTTTATTTATTATTTATTATTAATTATTATTTATTTATTATTAAAATTAACTTGAATGTTGACAAAAATATTTTTTAAAAGATAAAATTAGTTTAAAGCCAATATCTTAAAGTTTTGAAAAGATATTAAGGTCGAAAACCAATTTTTAACAACTTTTATTATTTTTTTTTTGGGTTTTTAATTTTTTGTAAGAAAACTGTCAATTCAATTTTTCTAAAACTTTTACCACCCACTCAATTTTTTTTAGAGTCCTTTTTGCATCTTTCTGCATTATTATCTGTATAACAAAATTTATTTGAAGTCGATATGGACGACGAAAAAAACACACGCACGCACAGACATCTCTCTAAAAATCTTCTAGGGACCTTGAAACGTCGAGAAATCGGACCGATTACAATAACTTCCTATGGGAATTTAAGAACGCTTAACGCGAATCGGCTCTTACCCTTAATTTCCAAATTTTAGGTCGATCAACCTAATGCCTTGGGTTGAAGTTACGGGCCAGGACGGAATCAGGGGACCCACTTCCACTTCTCTACCATCGAAATGTCATTTTTGATTAAAATCTTGAGTTCGACTTTGTTTACGAATGCAAAACTTGCCTACCTACATAATATGACGCAAGTAAAAAAAATAATTTCAGACCATGATTTTCTAAATTGTGAAATTAAGTCTTAAATTGACTTTAAATATGTGAAGAATCCTTCATCTTAACAAGGTTATAACACCAAGGTTGTGAAATAACATGAGTAATTTAATTATCATTGGCATAATTTTGCGTTTAATGTTAAAAAATTATTGGTTGGTGAGTGGCACAAAAAAACTTCGAAATCGTATAAAAGAAAATTTCAAATCAATACAAAAAATACCTACTTCGACAATACATTTACGAAACTATACTTACTAATAGCACAGATAAGAAACTATAGTTAAATTTATATAGTTTCTTATCTGTGCTAATAGTTAATAATTTAAAAAAACTTTCAATTGGATTTTCCTAAAAGTCACACATCTTAAAATAGACGAGCTGACAAAATTGTATTAAAGGTACCTACAACAACAAACAACGTACGTGCCCGCTAAGGTGTATAGTTAACACTTATTTATTATAAGGGATAGAATAAAAGTAGGATTGGAACATAAATAAAAGACACAAATTTCAATTATCAAACTATTTAAATTATCTGGACCAACATAAAGAATGCATTATTCTTTTTTTTTAAAACTATGTAGGTACATATTTATAAATTAAATACTGTACTTACATACCTATCAACTAATAAAGTGCAAAGTGTACGGATATTATCAGTGTCCTGATACTAGCATGAATTCCCTATGGTATTTCATGAAATACCTGCCTACCTACCAATACCTTTTATATTTAAAATTTGAATTTAAAATCAAACCCACATACAACCTGAAAAAAAATCACCTACCAATTGATATCTATCTACCAAAAAAAAATCTTTAAAGCTCAAACAAATCTAATCTTCAACTATTGAAGAAAAACTTAATGCCAAATAAAAGCAAAATACCTACCCACCAGCCAAAATATACATAACTACATATAACCAAACGTATAACTACCTTCATATTCTTCTTCATCACAAAGATCTGCACGACAAAAATCCCATCGTAGCTTTGTATACATAATACAAACCATTTTTCATATACAAAGATCGTACGCAAGGAGAAACAGACTTATGAATGTAAATAAAAACAAAAATCCGTACAAAATACTGAACAGCTGATGTAAGCATACAAAAACTTCATTCATCCCCTTATTAGACACAATATTGAGCCATTGACGTTTTTCATATAAAAATGCATTGATATAAAGAAATTACAAAAACAAATTCATCGACCTTCATATGGAAGCTTAGTATATGAAAACATATACAAGGATAGACTCAAATAAAATGAAGGAAATTGTGTCGACTTTTTGGTTGCTAAATTAAAGCAATATTCACATGAGCACGACCAACGACCAACGAATGAACGAATATTCGTCGATTTTGACATTTCTTTCACATGAGAGTTTTTAATTCGTCGCGAATGAAGTTTGACATTCACCACCGAACCAAAACAAGAACGATTTTTTTAGGTTAAGTACGCGCGATTTTTTTATTCGTTGCGCATGTAGGCCAGATATAGGTTGTCAGTATATTCAGGTTTCATGTATAATGAAAGTCGTACATTTTATACTTTGAAATCTCCAAAACACAAAAACCTAAGGCCTCTTTCACACGAGACGGTTTCGTCCGTACGATTAAAATCCGTACGGTTTTTATCCGTGAGTCATGGATAGTAAACTAATAAAATTAACTAAAGCTTTCACACTGGACGGAGACGGGTTTTTTCCGTACGGACGATTTAAAACATCCGTCTCAATGACTGAGATATACTTCGGCCGTGTACGTTTTTTTTCCGTACGGAGAAAATCGTCATGTGTGAAAGAGGCCTAAGTATATAGGCTTATTATATACACTGTGAATTCGTTTTAACTGAATAGCAGCCATGGTTTCTGAAAATTCTAATATGCTATGAAAATTAGGTTTAGCTATAAGAGCGCGACTACCGAGATGGGTGCCTTTGCTTTCTATTGAATCGACAATTCGAACATCTTTTCGTTTGTCTACATTTTCCATAGTTTCTCCGAATACAGCATTATTGCAAAGTTTATGCTGATCCTTTACAAACTTTGTGGTGGCTTTTTTTCTTAGTTTATTGTTTAAATCAATATATTTTTTCAGCCATTGAGATTGTTTGATTTGCATCACTCTATGAATTTTCTTAAGCATCAAACCATTATCAAGGCATTGAATTAATGTTTTGTAATGAATTATATAATTAACTTTATTATTCAAATCAGCAATTAATTTCTTATTGGATTTACCAGACAATGAAATGTTTGAAGGACAGAATGGAAGATCATTGCGATTATCATGTATTTCTAGAGGATACTCGAGATCCACTTCTAAAACATAACCAATGTTTATATTTGAAATTAACCAGCCTTTAATCTCATCTAAATTAGTTGGAGGTTCAACCCATTTAAAGTCTGAATGTGGGAGGTAATCAGACATGGCCCAACCGTATAGGTTATTAGCATCCAAGTACAATAAATAATCAGATGGTTTACTTGAATCATAATCAACCATATATTTATTATTTGCTTTACAATGTCGCAAGCTACATTGTTTTAAACCTCCTCTTATACCCTTAGCGAAAAAGTTATACATGTTAATGTCTGTCAAAAGTTCAAGCTTAACACCTGCTTCTTTCAACATAGCATCCCACGAAAAACCTGGCAATGTATAATAGTGACAGGGGTCTAGACCATAAATTGTTCTAGAATCAATTCTAAATTTTTCAAAAACGTCTGATAAAATTAAGACGTCTGTAATTAAATAGTGTTCAAGATATTCTCTTAAATTACTACATTTAAAATGTGACCAAACTTTCTCAGCATCATTATAATCATCTTGGTTACAATCCTCTTCAACCAAAGAATTTCTAAATGATTATATTGGAGAAAGCTCCGTCTCACTTAATTTTTCTGTAGAATCTAAATAATCATAGCATAAAACACCCTTACGAGTCATAAGTTGAATAGATTCATCATCTTTGAAAAATGTTGATAAAATTTTAAAATCTTTTTTTTCATCAAAAGTTTTTGCTATCTTATCTATACTTGAAGGTAAAAATCTAAATGAGTCTAAGAACCGTAATTCTAGAAACTCGCTCTGCTCACTATTTATTAATAGTTTTGTTGATATGGATGTACTCGTATATTTCTATTTGTTGAGAGGAATAATATTGATAAACCCTTTGATATTACGCAGCTCTTTTAAAAATAAATGATAATCATAACCGGTCAAATTATGGAAAAAAAAATGGAATGAATTTAAGTATCTTGTAGTTTAAGTTACAATTTGAATGCGCTGCTCCTCTGAATTTACCAGTCAAGTGATCATGATCTCCTACCTTTACGTCGCCCCATACTGCCTTCTTACAAATATGACATCTTTGTTGCCTGCTGAAATTTGATTTCATCCTGGGGTGTCATGTTAATTTTGATCTTCTTACTTAAATGATGTCGATGAATATGTTTGGAGTCTTCAATCAAGTTCGTAACAAAAACTCGTGCACAGTCTTCACCTAGAGTAAAAAAGGAAAAAAAAAATGTATATTACAGCGCTCATAATTTTCATATAGCATAAGAGATAAATCCTTTAAAACAAATTTACTTACCGGTGTATTTGAACAATTTATTTAGAGATGGATCAAATGAGCATTTGATAAAGTATGAAACAGCAATCGGGACATGTTTTTTAATCGATGTAGTAGATGATTTTGAGGGATCAGGTTGGGTGCCGTGCAATAACGCCGAGCGAAATAACGCCGAATTTAAGCATTTGGCCTTATTTCACTTTGGAAAAGTGAAATAACGCCGAATGCCAATCTATATCTATATCTATACTATTATATAAAAGCGAAAACATTTTAAAGTTCGTAACGCATGATCTCAGAAAGTAGTCAACCGATTTATTTGAAATATATTTTATTATTTTCTATATTGTTATGAGAGTGTTTATGGCTTTAATTTTTTTTCATTAATTATTTGTCAAACTTAAATATTATTAATTTTACATTTTTTGTCCATTTTTTTTTTCATAAGTTGACTTATACAACCACTCATATCTTAAAACCTATACAATAATCGACAAAGATTAGCATTGCTTCATAAAGTCAATATTGTTGCGCAAATTTTAAGCTAAACTTCTAAGCTAAACATACAACCTGAGAAATAAATAAAAACAAATTATAAAATTATAAACTTTTTGCATTTATTTTATCCAGGAAATTAGATTCCATCACAATCGCGAGGTCGCTGCTTTGTTTCATTTCATTTTCATTCCAACATTTTTAATTTTCTTTTCTTCCCATGCTCTTTCTCTCTTAATATGTGTTCCATTTAATAGTTACGTTTTTTCTCTTACCTACCTACCTACATATTCAATTTTTCATTGTATAGTTCATCAACTAACCTACACACACACATTATTTTTTTGTTTCTCTAATTCTGTCGTCACATCGCTGAGCAGTGTGGGCTCTTTTTTTTTTTTAAGTTACTATGGACATTTAATAAAAATTAATAAACAGTGCCGTGCACATGAAACGCCGATTTATCTGAAGAAAAATTAGATCTTTTTTATTTTTCTGGTTCGAGGAAGTGAATAGATTATAATTCTTCCAATTTAAAAATAAAAAAAGTTCTATTATAATAGCTTGAATTACCAATTTTGTATCACTTCCTCGAACAATAAAACTGAAATTAAGTTAAAATTTTCTTTACAAATAACTCAAAGAAGGTACTTACAATGAAGTTGATAAAAAGAGCACACAAATGTAGGTAGGTTAAGTCAGTTGCACTGCACTGAACACGAGCAGATGAATAAAAAAATGTGTCTATGGATATTTACACACGCATACCTATAGATGTATGAGAACATTAAAAACACAAATTTGTTTTTTTTTTTTTTACCGCAAACTATATTTGTCGGTTGCAAAAAAACGTTTCAAGGTATGAATAAAGAAAGAAAAGAAGAAAATAGACAAAAATTTCGTTCTGTTTTCAACTAAAAAATGAAATGGTTTTGTATTTTGTTTGTTTTCACGTGCGGCTTATCCCTTACTACGTAATATTTTACTTAAGTTTTTTTCTAAAGTGTTAATTTCGGTAAGGAAGTGTTTTTTGATTATAAACTAAAATTAATATTATTGTAGAAAATATGCTCAGTCCCATTGAGAAATTTTTTCATATGCTAATACTAATATTCAAAAAATGTTCGTGGTTACAATTTGCGAAGCAACGCGAGCACGGGTCGGCTAGTTGGAAAATAAAGCCGAAAGAGAGAAAACAGAGAATTCGGTTTAATTAAACTGTTGTGAAAATTCTCGAACTATTGCACTTCAACCATGTAATGTAACCATTTTAAATTATGTTTAAATGGATTTACACAGTGGTCTGAAAAGTATACCAAACATAACAATGCAGTTCTTTGTCCGATTTGCAGGCAAATCGTTGAAAGTACTATAAGGATACATTCTTAATAAATTAAAGCAATATTTTTTTACTCTTGCAAGACCAAGTTCAGCAAAGAGAAGTCAGACGATCGGTATAGAGAAGTCATATGAATTGAAAGTTTCAATATTGATAGCATTAAAAAGTATACACAATACACATGATGCCTATGTATGTACATCTACAACATCAAAGTTAATGGTTAAATATTTCAGTTTAATTAAGTACAACATATGAATAAGGTTTTGGAAATGCATTTTTTTTAAGGTAAGAAAAATTTAGCGGCATGGACCAGAAAAAATATTAAGATTAGAATTTACATTTCAGCTAAGATTGCATTTTTTGAGAATTTGATCGAATAAAAATAAAAAAAATATACTATAGGCACAAATGGCAGCGAGCGGAGTGAGCGGAAAAAATTTAGCCCAAAAGAGAATCAATTTGGGGTGTGAAAATAAAAAAATTCGCGCGAATTTTGGTCCATGCCGCTAAATTTGTCTTACCTTAAAAAACATGCATTTCCAAAACCTTATTCGTATGTGATAATTTAACGGTTTTGAATGAAACTGAAATATTTAATTATTAGCCTTGATGTTGTAAATGTACATAATTAGGTATTAGTTCTATACTTTTTAATTTCAATCAATACTGAAACTTTCACTTCACGTTACTTCTCTTAACTGATCTTAGTCTTACCAGAATCAAAAAATGTAAAAAAATTTGAAACAGAAATAGTAATGTTAACATATTAATAAAATAACAAATTTATTTTAAATGTGAGGAGAAAATGTTTTGTTAGTTCAATTTTATTTTGGAAGAAAAATGAATTATGTATTATTTATTTTGGATAAAATAAAGTTTTGTTAAAGGTCAAGGCTTCCTACAACACTGTTTTTTTTTTTTTGGATTTCAAAGTATAGAAAGTGTCATTGACACCTGGAGAAATCTAGATCTCAATATTTTTGGATTTTTCAAGTAAAAATGCTAGCAAAATACTTAGATTTGAGACTGAGATGTAATATGCATTTTGCATAGGACCAAAAGTGAAATAACGCCTAATCGGCATTATTTCACTTTCCCATAGTGAAATAAGGCTTAATGCAAAAAATTCGGCCGAATTTCAGAATTCGGCGTTATTTCGCTCGGCGTTATTGCACGGCACCATCAGGTTGGCAGCTATCAATATTCACCAGCATGCATTCAAATTCTACATAGATGGTAAATGGCACTTCGAGTGACCTAGATTGATGCTCAAACTGTAGTATATTATTTGTCTCATTTGGTAGGCCTGTCACAATTTTTTTGCATTCAGTTTCATGCTTCTCAAATCCTTTATCCGTGTTGAATATCAGCAGGCATGAATTACACATTCTAATTGATCGTTTACCATGATTTATTTGAGCTCCTATTAATCTGGACATATTTTTTATCCACACATAGTGATTGTATTCGCCTTCTTGTATAAGTAACAAGTTTATGTGCTCTTATGGTTAGAATTATAATATGACCTACAACTCTATAGTTTTCTCCAGTTCCATTTTTTTCTACTCCGAACACATTTACACTTATTGCAGGGTTTAGAGTTTCAAAAATCGAAATATCTTTAAGTTTCAAAGGGAAAACTAAATTTGTAAAGTTAACTAGAGTTCCATTCATTAAACTTATCACTCCGTTTTGAATGTTTTGAATCAGATATTTACTAGTTCTATGCGAATGGTCATCTATGGGGGAAAGAGCTGATATAACTGCCCATTTGAAACAGAATTTATCATTATTTTGCACATTAACACAGGCTTGTTTCAATTCAATACTTCTCGGTAGTTTTAAGTAACTTGAAACTCGTAAGGTAAGTTCAACCCAAGAACTAAAATTTATGAAAATGAAATAATAATCCATTTTCATTTCCTTAATAAAAAGTTATAGTTGTAAATATACAAACAAAAAATATACGGTTTCAAAAAAAAAAAAAAAACTTTCTTTTATTTGTTTTTTTTTTTTCTTTACATTTTTTTCACTGACATACCCATCTTTTAATTTGTACAGGTATTGCTTTATATATACCCACTTTTTTCTTTTTTTATGAGGGTAGAAAATTTAAAAAACTGATTAGATTCGTGATGCATATACATTACAATACAAGTTATTATTTTTCTTTGTATGGTATATGCGTACAAGGAGTAGGTATATAAATATGAACCAATATAAGGGTTCGATACTTAGAAATGGTTAGTTAGTTTACGTGCGACCACAATTACGTTTGCTACGAAAAAGAAAAAAAAAATGGAAAATGAGAACGATGACGAGTACCATACAAGATTCCAGGGCATTGAGGAGCTAGAATTGTTCTGTCCAAGTCTCAACCAGGAAAGATTGGATTACGGACCAACTCAAAGATACCGAGAAGCATTATTTGATCCATTCAATGGGGCAGCTACCATAAGGGAATTGGTTGACGAATATGAATGTGTGAATATGTGATGGAAACCCCATCCAAAAAGTGTGTGTTTTGCAATCAGTATAAACTGTAAAGTTAATATAATACAATGGTGAATTTTGTTTGTAACGTATGCAGTAGCAAATTTATACAAATGTTTACTCTTAACAGGCATATAAAAGCTGTACATGGTTATAAGATAAAATGTCCTCAATGTGAAAAAACGTATACTCGAACGGATTCAATGAAGGAACACTTCCGTAAGAAGCATATGAACAACCCCTCCGATAATCTGGCAATTAATAATGAAATCGAAAAGTCTAATAATAAAAGAAAACTTCTTGATAATGATGATTCTCCATCTTCGCCAAACGCACCGAAAAAACGTAGATGCGTTACTTGTGAAATAGACGTAAGTACTTCTGAATGGACACATCACAGTAGAACCAATGATCATAAGAGAAAAAGTAGAGTTCCAGTTATTAATACACGGTTTAACAGAATAAGGCATTGTTTTGAAGGTAAAGTGGAAACGTACTCATTAGAAAATACCGATGAGGGGGTTATAGACATTAATATATTTTTGAAAAGTTGTAAGACTGATATTATACAACTAATTGGAAAATCGTTTAAAACAAAAGGAGTTGTAAAGTTCAGCATTGAGCTGTTTGCAGAGTTTATAAAATATATAACAGTGCATGAAGAATCAGAAAAAACTGAGATATGTAAGTATAAAATCTTTCAAATGTCCAATGCAGATAGCTCTTCAAAATGATAACTTGGAAGATATAATTGAAAATATGAGTAAGATCATTGAGACTAAAAGTGTAGAGTTTGAGGATAAAAATTATGGATGGACACTATTTTGTATAAAACATATTGAAGTCAATATTAACGAATATAAGCCCTTAAGAGGTTCAAGTTACTTAAAACTACCGAGAAGTATTGAATTGAAACAAGCCTGTGTTAATGTGCAAAATAATGATAAATTCTGTTTCAAATGGGCAGTTATATCTTTCCCCCATAGATGACCATTCGCATAGAGCTAGTAAATATCCGATTGAATACATTCAAAACGGAGTGATAAGTTTAATAAATTGAACTCTAGTTAACTTTACAAATTTAGTTTTCCCTTTGAAACTTAAAGATATTTCGATTTTTGAAACTCCAAACCCTGCAATAAGTGTAAATGTGTTCGGAGTAGAAAAAACTGGAACTGGAGAAAACTATAGAGTTGTAGGTCTATATTATAATTCTAATCATAAGAGAGACCAATCACTATGTGTGGATAAAAAATATGTCCAGATTAATAGGAGCTCAAATAAATCATGGTAAACGATCAATTAGAATGTGTTATTCATGCCTGCTGATATTCAACACGGATAAAGGATTTGAGAAGCATGAAACTGAATGCAAAAAAATTGTGACAGGCCTACCAAATGAGACAAATAATATACTACAGTTTGAGCATCAATCTAGGTCACTCGAAGTGCCATTTACCATCTATGCAGATTTTGAATGCATGCTGGTGAATATTGATAGCTGCCAACCTGATCCCTCAAAATCATCGACTACATCGATTAAAAAACATGTCCCGATTGCTGTTTCATACTTTATCAAATGCTCATTTGATCCATCTCTAAATAAATTGTTCAAATACACCGGTAAGTAAATTTGTTTTAAAGGATTTATCTCTTATGCTATATGAAAATTATGAGCGCTGTTTAAATTCAAATTAAAGTAACTTCATTCTCATATTAATTTTAATTAGTAATAGCATACATTCATACAACTGACTGCGACGCCTTCTGCACAGTCAGCAAAAGGGTTGTTAACCCAAATTAAATTCTAAATACCTTTGTAACATAATTCCTCACACGCTTCTTTTTATTTTCATTATTTTTCTTTGTTTGTTATTTTCGATTATTTGTTATTGATTGTAAATATGTAGACTAAGCTTTTTTTACCTATAAATATTAATTGTTGAATAAAATTCATGGTCAGTCACTTAACTGAACTCTCGACTTTGCTTCAATCGATTAAATCAAAAGATCTTGGTGTTTCACCTAGATCTTTGACATTTTTTTACAAATTACTTATACCCATAGTGCTACACTGTGAGTATACATCAGTCATAGTGCTACACTGTGATTCTGATCATCTTTAACAAAATTTTGAAAGAAGCTTCGAAATAACAAGCGCTGTAATATACATTTTTTTTCCTTTTTTACTCTAGGTGAAGACTGTGCACGAGTTTTCGTTACGAACTTGATTGAAGACTCCAAACATATTCATCGACATCATTTGAGTAAGAAGATCAAAATTAACATGACCCCCCAGGATGAAATCAAATTTCAGCAGGCAACAAAGATGTCATATTTGTAAGAAGGCAGTATGGGGCGACGTAAAGGTAGGAGATCATGATCACTTGACTGGTAAATTCAGAGGAGCAGCGCATTCAAATTGTAACTTAAACTATAAGATACCTAAATTCATTCCATATTTTTTTTCTATAATATGACCGGTTATGATTCTCATTTATTTTAAAAGAGCTGGGTAATATCAAAGGGTTTATCAATATTTGTCCTTTAAGTAGAGTATATGTATTTTATGACTTGGGTGTTGTCTTAGATCCTAAACTAACATTCAATGAACATATTAACTTCATAGTTAAAAAAGCAAATAGAGTTCTGGGTTTTATTAAGAGATTTGGCCGTGATTTCCGTGATCCATAAGTTTTAAAATTACTTTTTGTTTCATTTGTGAGACCAGTCCTGGAATATGCTTGTACAGTATGGTCACCTTACTACGCCGTACACGTCACAAGACTCGAAGCCATTCAGAAAAGATTTTTGCGTTTTTGTCTACGATCCCTTCCGTGGTTTCATGATATTCATACATTACCGCATTATTCACAAAGACTTTCTCTTATAAATCTTCCTTTTTTGACAAATCATAGGATGTACTTGCAGTTTTGTTTTATTGTTGCAATAATAAACGGACAAATTTCATCACCATCAGTTCTTGGTAGTTTAAACTTTAGTTTTAGTCGTTCAAGTATAAGACTCCAGAAACCATTGAATACTAATTTTAGCAGATCAAACTATGGTGTACATAGCCCCTTAGATCAATTAATTGACATCTATAATAATTTACTCTTGTATTAATTCACCAAATGATAATATAAAAAGTATAAATTGCAAATTAATTTTTTTCAACAGTCTAGTTTAAGTTTTAAGATTTTAAGTATTAAAAATTGTTAACGTTAGTATTTAACGAATTATAAATAAATTACTCTCAACAAAGAGAAATATATATCCATATCAACAAAACTATTAATAAATAGTGAGCAGAGCAAGTTTATAGAATTACGGTTCTTAGACTCATTTAGATTTTTACCTTCAAGTATAGATAAGATAGCAAAAACTCTTGATGAAAAACTTCTACTTTGAACGTCGAACTTGTCGAGTTGTAGAAGCTGAGTAAGGTCAATGATTCTCGAGAATTTTCTCCAGATGAGTCCTGAAACGTTCCAGGACGTTCTTATCCCTCTACCTTCCCAGAATCATCATCCATTCCCACATAAACAAGGCATACCAGCCTACGTTTATGTCACCAACTCCAATCCCACCTCCCACGTTGTAATGGAGAAAAAGCTAGACAGCGCTCCTATCTCCTATGCTCCTTCTCACTCTAGGTAACCTAGCTGAATTGCTGTTATGTGTGTTTGAAGAAAAGACTTTTAAGTATTTTAACTTAATATAAAAGAGTTCTTTATTGAACCATAGTAAGTATAAGACTGACTTAGTAAATTCTTAATAGCTATAAATCAATGATATGATCGATTGGGAGTATGTATGTTTGTCTGTATATAAATATGAGTATTAGATAAAGTGTTATACAAAGTTTATACCTTTTAGTTCTACTTTATACAACAACCGAATCCCAATCTTTTCCTTACATATCAGAATGATGAATTAACATCAACTGATTCCTCACCCTATCTCTTCCTCCCCTACCACCTCTCATCTTTATTGGTCTGGATCTAAGGTGTTAAACGACCCGTGCCAATGATCAGCCTGGCTGGGGGCCCAATTCAAAAATAGCCCAGTCTCTAACGGAGTATCCGGATACCTGGCGACCTCCGGATTAACTAGCCTTATCTGTACATGTGAATCTCTGTGCAGACGGACCTCTTTTCTTCGTAACTCGTGGGATCAAGATGAACAAAACACAAAAGAAAAATATAAAGAATGATTAGACCGGTATCTTTTCAGGACCGGGCGGCAGTTTGGCGTCAAAGCCTGTTGCCGTATCTCTTGCGGCCAGCACAGAGAAGGGAGTAGTGGCTAACCATGGACCCTCCTCTGCAGTTGGTAGCAACGAGAGTATGAAGGTACCGATACCTAATTTCAGTAGTGGCAGGGTTGTGAAAAATGGCCTTACCACTACTAACATTCAGAAATGGAAAGGGGAAACTCTCAAAAAGCCAATATAGACAAAGGCGGCAAGCGGCGAAAATCCTAAAGGCCTCTGGTGCATCATCGGGGGCTGAAAGGACACCGCAGCAAACCGCTAGCGTCGAATGGGCTAAAAGCATACTTGCTACAACAAGGACCAGTAAGGACTCTACGTCTAAACGGGAAAGGTCTCTTGAGGGGGCCGTACCGACACCAAAACGGCCTCGGGTGCAACACCAGCACTCCCCTCAATCCCATCAAGAAAGCCAGTTTCAGTGACGTCGCGAAGGACAAAGTCGTGGTTGCGGTAATTGACAGGAGCGATGATGATGGCACAATATCGGCTGATCGTTGGCAGTTGGTCAAGGTTAAGCTCTCGGGTGGCTTTTTAAGCATTTTGAGGGAGCTTCCAGGACAACTTACATCCATAAGCGATGGGGGTTAGCATCAAGGCCATGTCAAATTCATGGTTTGGATCCCAATCGAACCTGCTAGTATCGAGTACATTCTCGAGATGATCAGAGTTTATAACCCGTCCCTTCCGACTCATAACTGGAAGATAGCCAAGCTAGAGGAGGTGAAGAATCCTTATAGGAGTGCCAATTTGGTACTCAATAAAGAATCTTTGGCTCCTTTAGCCTTAAACGAGGGCTCGATAAACTATGGCTTCGAAACCATTAAAAGTCGAATCTATAAAAAAGATGAGGTTAACGCGGAAAGCGGGCCTCCTAAAACAACCGAAGGTAAACTAGCAGTTGGTGGGCCTGGGGCATCGTCTTCTCTCCTAACAGAGGGTGACGATGCACCCATGCCCTCTCCAATAGCGACTCCACCCTCTAAAAAAGTCGTGGACAGTCCATCCTTAATAGAGACTGAGGACGACCTCAACATGATCCTTTTGAGCGAGGACGAACTCTTGGGTTCATCCTCAGACTCAGAGGATCAGAACAAAACCGTGGTGGAGGTTGATCTGCCTAATTGTAGCCAAAATGCTGCAGTTAGTACAGATTAATCTCCAGCACTCCATAAAAGCCTCGGCCTCATTTCTTCTCCGGCTGGCAAGAAACGGGGAAGACATTGTCCTGATCCGAGAGCCATGGATTGTGAGATCCGTTGTTCGAGGACTCAGGACTCCTGGGTACTACACACTGTGTGTGACAGATAAAGGTGAACCTAGATCTTGCATACTAGTGAAACGTAGTATTAATGTATTTTTACTCCATCATTTCAGTGACAAAGATACCACCGTAGCTAGGCTGGAACCAACCAAAGGAAGTTTCTGGCTAGTGTCGGCGTATCTTGGCCATGACCACCTTGGCCCTCTCCCTGGAAAACCCTTGGAGAAAATCGTCGCTGAAGCGGAAAGGCAAAGGATCCACCTAATTATTGGGAGCGATGTTAACGCTCATCATACGGTATGGGGAAGTACCAATATCAACGACAGAGGTGAGTCTCTTTTTGATTATATTCTTGGTACTAACCCCTTAGTAGGTTAGGTTAGGTTATAGTGGCTGTCCAAGATGGAAACGGACACACTTAGGCCAGTTTAATGGCCCATTGTTATACCACATGAATCTTGAGGTTACTTCCTAAGCTCAATGGAACCAGTTTGAGTCTCTTACGAAACGTGAGAGGCTGATTATGCCGATATGATTTAGATCGTTTAGATCGTTGAAGAAGAATTCTCCTAGGTAATTCTTGCGCTTTCGAGCCAGAGCAGGGCATGTGCAGAGAAGATGAAGAATTGTTTCTTCCTCTTCCTCGTCCATACAGCTTCTGCAGAAATCATTTGAGAATACGCCTAATCTCGTGGCGTGCTTTCCTATTAGACAGTGTCCGGTTATGACACCTATTATCGAGCTTATATGCGATCTGCTTAGAGAGAGCAAGCACCTTGAACGTTTTAAATCCAGTGTTGGCCAGATGTTTTTTGTGACTTGACACGTGGTGATGTTGTTCCACCTGGTGCCTGCCCTCCTCACAGCGTCTTGCATTAGCAAAAGTTTACAAGTAGCGATTGGTATGCCAGTACGTGCCAAACGTGGTAGGATGGGCTGTACTGTGCCGTTCCTGGCGAGTTCATCTGCCTTACAGTTACCTGGAATGTCTCTATGGCCCGGCACCCAGCAAAGGTGAATATTAAACTGTTGTGCCATCTCCATTAGAGATGATCGACAGTTATGGACTGTTATAGAGTTTGTAGAGACAGAATCCAGAGATTTGATAGCGGCCTGACTATCTGAGAAAATACGGATATCAGATGTTGATATCACGTTTTCTTTAAGCCAGGACAAGACTTCTTTTATCGCCAAAAGTTCCGCCTGGAACACGCTACAATGATTGGGAAGGCGGAAAGAGAGACTTAATTTCAGTCGTTCAGAGTACACACCTCCACCAACCCCTTCTTTTGTTTTTGACCCATCTGTATAGAAATGGATCGACTCATCTTCCAGGAATGTCCTATCCTCCCAAAAAGATCTGGGAGGTATAGAAATCTGGAAATTTCTGTCGAATTGCAGTTGGGGGATGGTGTAGTCTGTGTGCTTTGGAATTGATTCTAAATAACTAAGAATTACGGAGTGGCCAATGTTGTTGTTAGTCCACTGCGACGAAGCTTTGAGGCGAATAGCAGAGCTTGCAGCTATTTGTTTGCTAAAAATGTCAAGAGGTGTTAGGTAGAGTAAGGTGTCCAGTGCCGCAGATGGGGTCGTGCGAAGCGATCCACTTATACATAGGCAAGCTGAACGTTGGACTTTATTTAATTTATCTCGGTTTATACCTTTTTCTAAAGCAGTCCACCATACTGCCACACCGTATATTAAAATCGGTCTTATTACCGATGTGTATAGCCAATGCGTGATTCTGGGTTGTAAGCCCCATTTATTACCGATGGCTTTTTTGCAAGAAAAGAGAGCTACAGTAGCTTTTTTGACTCTTTCCTCTACGTTGCGTTTCCAATTTAGTTTTTTATCTAAGACAAGACCCAGGTATTTAGCCTCGTCTGAGAATTTTAATTGGATTCCTTTAATATGGGGAGGGTTGACAAATGGAATTTTGTATCTCCTCGAAAATAAGACCAAATCGGTTTTGTGTGGGTTAACACCCAGTCCACACCGATCAGCCCAAAGTATTAGTCTGTCTAAGGCATTTTGTAAGAGTTCTTTTAACGTGTTAAGATGCTTTCCTGAAACTGCTATAGCAACGTCGTCTGCATAGGCTATCACTCTGAAACCCTCCGTATCCAGACTAGTTAGGATTTCATTCACCACTAGGTTCCAGAGGAGAGGGGATAGAACACCACCTTGCGGTGTCCCTCTACTAACGAATCGTCTGCCAGAAGAGTTGCCCAGTTTTGAGTTAATTATCCTGCTAGTAAGCATTAAATGAATTAACTCCCGAAGCGAACTCTCTACATTTAGAGATGTTAGTGCAGATGTGATTGCAGATGTGTCCATGTTGTTAAAGGCACCTTCGATGTCAAGGAAAGCAACCATAGTGAACTCTTTATGATGGAGGGAATATTCGACGGTGCGTACTAAAGTGTGTAACGCTGTTTCCACCGATTTACCTTTACAGTAGGCATGTTGAGACGAAGACAGAAGTCTTGTATCAATACTTGCCCTTAAATGGATATCAATCAATCTTTCCAAGGTCTTAAGAAGGAATGATGATAGACTTATAGGTCGTAGATCTTTAGGATTAACTTGCGAGCATTTACCTGCCTTGGGTATAAAAACAACTTTAACTTCTCGCCATGCCGAGGGAACATGGACCAGGTAAAGACAGCTGGTAAAAATTGCCTCAAGGATTGGTGCAATTATGTCATTATGTATTATTCTATCTGGTCCTGCAGATTTAAATGGTTTGAAGCTGTTGAGAGCCCATTGTAGCTTGTCCCTTGTGATCAGACCTTGTGGATATGTTGTATTGGGACTTGAACGTATATAACCGTTGCAAGTCTCGGTAAGAGAACTTCCAGGAAAATGAGTATCCAGTAGTAAGTTCAGCGATTCATTACTTGAATTTGTCCAGGAGCCGTCTGCATTTTTCAAGCAGCTTGGCATCGCTGGATTAGTTGAAAGAATTTTCCGTAACCTAGAGGCTTCAGAAGTTTCTTCTATCGTGCCACAGAAGGATCTCCAAGAAGATCGTTTAGATTTCCTTAGTGCCTTCTTGTAAATTCTTAGGGATTCTTTGTAAGAATCCCAGTGAGAGGCTAGTCTTGCGGCTTTGGCTCGGTTGAAAAGTTTCCTGCATTCTTTCCTGAGCGAGTCAAGCTCTGAGGCCCACCATTGTGGTTTCCTCTTTCCTCTTATGTGTATAAGTGGACAAGCAATTTCTAGCGATCTGTTCATAGCTGAGGTAAGTTCATTGACTTTGTTGTCAAGTTCATTAGCGTTAGAGGAAGGACAAGATAGTCCAGGTTTTAGTAAACTCTGTAATGAGTTCCTGTATGAAGCCCAATCAGTTTTCCGATAATTTCGAAAAGTCAATGGACTCGGGTTATCATCCACATTGATATTGAACTGGATATATCTATGATCAGAGAACGAGTGTTCTTTGGATACTTTCCAGTCCAAGATCATATGGTGTATAGTATCTGAGACAAGAGTTATGTCTAAGACTTCTTGTCGAGTTTTAGTTATGAAGGTTGGTTCATTTCCAACATTACTTACTAAGGGGTTCTTCTACTCTGAACGTCGAACTTGTCGAGTTGTAGAAGCTGAGTAAGGTCAATGATTCTCGAGAATTTTCTCCAGATGAGTCCTGAAACTAAAGGACGTTCTTATCCCTCTACCTTCCCAGAATCATCATCCACTCCCACATAAACAAGGCATACCAACCTACGTTTATGTCACCAACTCCCATCCCACCTCCCACGTTGTAATGGCGAAAAAGCTAGACAGCGCTCCTATTTCCTATGCTCCTTCTCACTCTAGGTAAATAAGCTGAATTGCTGTTACCGAATCCCAATCTTTTCCTCACATATCAGAATGATGAATTAACATCAACTGATTCCTCACCCTATCTCTTCCTTCCCTACCACCTCTCATCTTTATTGGGCTGGATCCAAGGTGTTAAACGACCCGTGCCGATGATCAGCCTGGCTGGGGGCCCAATTCAAAAATAGCCCAGTTTTTAACGGAGTATCCGGATACCTGGCGACCTCCGGATTAACTAGCCTTATCTGTACATGCGAATCTCTGTGCAGACGGACCTCTTTTCTTCGCAACTCGTGGGATTAAGATGAATACAAAAAATAAAAATGTAAAGGATAATGAGACCGGTATCTCTTCAGGACCGGGCGGCAGTTTGGCGTCAAAGCCTGTTGCCGTATCTCTTGCGGCCAACACAGAGAAGGGAGTAGTGGCTAACCATGGACCCTCCTCTGCAGTTGGTAGCAACGAGGATAAGAAGGTAGCGATACCTAATTTCAGTAGTGGCAGGGTTGTGAAAAATGGCCCTACCACTACTAATGAGAGAAAGGGGAAACTCTCTAGAAGCCAATATAGACAAAGGCGGCAAGCGGCGAAAATCCTAAAGGCATCTGGTGCATCATCGGGGGCTGAAAGGACACCGCAGCAAACCGCTAGCGTCGAATGGGCTAAAAGCATACTTGCTACAACAAAGACCAATAAGGACTCTACGTCCAAACGGGAAAGGTCTCGTGAGGGGGCCGTACCGACACCAAAACGGCCTCGGGTGCACAACACCAGCACTCCCCTCAATCCCATCAAGAAAGCCAGTTTCAGTGACGTCGCGAAGGGCAAAGTCGTGGTTGCGGTCATTGACAGGAGCGATGATGATGGAACAATATCGGCTGATCGTTGGCAGTTGGTCAAGGTTAAGCTCTCGGGTGGCTTTTTAAGCATTTTGAGGGAGCTTCCAGGACCACTTCCTTCCATAAGCGATGGGGGTTGGCATCAAGGCCATGTCAAACTCATGGTTTGTGGTGATCAGAGGTCTTGTGACTTATACAAGCTCGCTGTCAGCCGGTTAGGTGAAGTTTGGCCAGGTGCGAAGCTCGAGGTTGTCGCTAAGGAAGACATTCCTAGCAGACCTAGAGCCCGCATTTGGATCCCAATGGAACCTGCTGGTATCGAGGACATTCTCGAGATGATCAGAGTTTGTAACCCGTCCCTTCCGACTCATAACTGGAAGATAGCCAAGCTAGAGGAGGTGAAGAATCTTTATAGGAGCGCCATTTTGGTACTCAATAAGGAATCTTTGGCTCCTCTAGCCATAAACGAGGGCTCCATAAACTATGGCTTCGAAACAATAAAAATTCGAGTCTATAAAAAAGATGAGGTTAACGCGGAAAGCGGGCCTCCAAAAACAATCGAAGGTGAACTAGCGGTTGGTGGACCTGGGACATCGTCTTCTCTCTTAACAGAGGGTGTCGATGCACCCATGCCCTCTCCAATAGCGACTTCACCCTCTACAAAAGTCGTAGACAGTCCATCCTTAATGGAGACTGAGGACGACCTCAACATGATCCTTTTGAGCGAGGACGAACTCTTGGGTTCATCCTCAGACTCAGAGGATCAGAACAAAACCGTGGTGGAGGTTGATCTGCCTAATTGTAGCCAAAATGCTGCAGTTAGTACAGATTAATCTCCAGCACTCCGTAAAGGCCTCGGCCTCACTTCTTCTCCGGCTGGCAAGAAACGGGGAAGACATTGTCCTGGTCCAAGAGCCATGGATTGTGAGATCCGTTGTTCGAGGACTCAGGACTCCTGGGTACTACACACTGTGTGTGACAGATAAAGGTGAACCTAGATCTTGCATACTAGTGAAACGTAGCATTAATGTATTTTTACTCCATCATTTCAGTGACAAAGATACCACCGTAGCTAGGCTGGAAACAACCAAAGGAAGTTTCTGGCTAGTGTCGGCGTATCTTGGCCATGACCACCTTGGCCCTCTCCCTGGAAAAACCCTGGAGAAAGTCGTCGCTGAAGCGGAAAGGCAAAGGATCCGCCTAATTATTGGGAGCGATGCTAACGCTCATCATACGGTATGGGGAAGTACCAATATCAACGACAGAGGTGAGTCTCTTTTTGATTATATTCTTGGTACTAACCTCTTAGTAAGTAATGTTGGAAATGAACCAACCTTCATAACTACAACTCGACAAGAAGTCTTAGACATAACTCTTGTCTCAGATACTATACACCATATGATCTTGGACTGGAAAGTATCCAAAGAACACTCGTTCTCTGATCATAGATATATCTAGTTCAATATCAATGTGGATGATAACCCGAGTCCATTGACTTTTCGAAATTATCGGAAAACTGATTGGGTTTCATACAGGAACTCATTACAGAGTTTACTAAAACCTGGACTATCTAGTCCTTCCTCTAACGCTAATGAACTTGACAACAAAGTCAATGACCTTACCTCAGCTATGAACAGATCGCTAGAAATTGCTTGTCCACTTATACACATAAGAGGAAAGAGGAAACCACAATTTTGGGCCTCAAAGCTTGACTCCCTCAGGAAAGAATGCGGGAAACTTTTCAACCGAGCCAAAGCCGCAAGACTAGCCTCTCACTGGGATTCTTACAAAGAATCCCTAAGAATTTACAAGAAGGCACTAAGGAAATCTAAACGATCTTCTTGGAGATCCTTCTGTGGCACGATAGAAGAAACTTCTGAAGCCTCTAGGTTACGGAAAATTCTTTCAACTAATCCAGCGATGCCAAGCTGCTTGAAATATGCAGAGGCTCCTTGTAAAATTGAAGTAATGAATCGCTGAACTTACTACTGGATACTCATTTCCCTGGTAGTTCTCTTACCGAGACTTGCAACGGTTATATATGTACGTTCAAGTCCCAATACAACATATCCACAAGGTCTGATCACAAGGGACAAGCTACAATGGGCTCTCAACAGCTTCAAACCATTTAAATCTGCAGGACCAGATGGAATAATACCAGCCGAGCTACAAAAGACTTCTGACATAATTGCACCAATCCTTGAGGCAATTTTTACCAGCTGTCTTTACCTGGTCCATGTTCCCTCGGCATGGCGAGAAGTTAAAGTTGTTTTTATACCCAAGGCAGGTAAATGCTCGCAAGTCAATCCTAAAGATCTACGACCTATAATTCTATCATCATTCCTTCTTAAGATCCTCGAAAGATTGGTTGATATCCATTTAAGGGCAAGTATTAATACAAGACTTCTGTCTTCGTCTCAACATGCCTACTGTAAAGGTAAATCAGTGGAAACAGCGTTACACACCTTAGTACGCACCCTAGAATATTCCTTCCATCATAAAGAGTTCACTATGGTTGCTTTCCTTGACATCGAAGGTGCCTTTAACAACGTAGACACATCTGCAATCACATCTCTAAATGTAGAGAGTTCGCTTCGGGAGTTAATTCTTCTTGTCTTAATTTATCGTAAGTATCTTGTATGTATGTATATCTATATCAAACCCATCATTCTATACTCACATATGCTAAATCTAAGAAAGTTAATGTACTTGATAGATAAACTAAATAAATAAAGAATTTAATGCTTACTAGCAGAATAATTAACTCAAAACTGGGCAACTCTTCTGGCAGACGATTCGTTAGTAGAGGGACACCACAAGGTGGTGTTCTATCACCTCTCCTTTGGAACCTAGTGGTGAATGAAATCCTAACTAGTCTGGATGCAGAGGGTTTCAGAGTGATAGCCTATGCGGACGACGTTACTTTGGGCTGATCGGTGTGGACTGGGTGTTAACCCACACAAAACCGATTTGGTCTTATTTTCGAGGAGATACAAAATTCCATTTGTCAACCCTCCCCATATTAAAGGAATCCAATTAAAATTCTCAGAAGAGGCTAAATACCTGGGTCTTGTCTTAGATAAAAAACTAAATTGGAAACGCAACGTACAGGAAAGATTCAAAAAAGCTACTGTAGCTCTCTTTTCTTCCAAAAAAGCCATCGGTAATAAATGGGGCTTACAACCCAGAATCACGCATTGGCTATACACATCGGTAATCAGACCGATTTTAATGTACGGTGTGGCATTATGGTGGACTGCTTTAGAGAAAGGTATAAACCGGGATAAATTAAATAAAGTCCAACGTTCAGCTTGCCTATGTATAAGCGGATCGCTTCGCACGACCCCATCTGCGGCACTGGATACCTTACTCTACCTAACACCTCTTGACATTTTTAGCAAACAAATAGCTGCAAGATCTGCTATTCGCCTCAAAGCTTCGTCGCAGTGGACTAACAACAACATTGGCCACTCCGTAATTCTTAATTATTTAGAATCAATGTCAAAGCACACAGACTACACCATCCCCCAACTGCAATTCGACAGAAATTTTCAGATTTCTATACCTCCCAGATCTTTTTGGGAGGATAGGACATTCCTGGAAGACGAGTCAATCCACTTCTATACAGATGGGTCAAAAACAAAAGAAGGGGTTGGTGGAGGTATGTACTCTGAACGACTGAAATTAAGTCTCTCATTCCGCCTTCCCAATCATTGTAGCGTGTTCCAGGCGGAATTTTTGGCGATAAAAGAAGTCTTGTCCTGGCTTAAAGAAAACGTGATATCAACATCTGATATCCGTATTTTCTCAGATAGTCAGGCCGCTATCAAATCTCTGGACTCTGTCTCTACAAACTCTATAACAGTCCATAACTGTCGATCATCTCTAATGGAGATGGCACAACAGTTTAATATTCACCTTTGCTGGGTGCCGGGCCATAGAGACATTCCAGGTAACTGTAAGGCAGATGAACTCGCCAGGAACGGTACAGTACAGCTCATCCTACCACGTTTGGCACGTACTGGCATACCAATCGCTACTTGTAAACTGTTGCTAATGCAAGACGCTGTGAGGAGGGCAGGCACTAGGTGGAACAACATCACCACGTGTCAAGTCACAAAAAACATCTGGCCAACACTGGATTTAAAACGTTCAAGGTGCTTGCTCTCTCTTAGCAGATCGCATATAAGCTCGATAATAGGTGTTATAACCGGACACTGTCTAATAGGAAAGCACGCCACGATATTAGGCGTATTCTCAAATGACTTTTGCAGAAGCTGTATAGACGAGGAAGAGGAAGAAACAGTTCTTCATCTTCTCTGCACATGCCCTGCTCTGGCTCGAAAACGCAAGAATTACCTAGGAGAATTCTTCTTCAACGATCTAAACGATCTAAATCATATCGGCACATTCAGCCTCTCACGTTTCGTAAGAGACTCAAACTGGTTCCATTGAGCTTAGGAAGTAACCTCAAGATTCATGTGGTATCACAATGGGCCATTAAACTGGCCTAAGTGTGTCCGTTTCCATCGTGGACAGCCACTATAACCTAACCTAACCTTGATGAAAAAAAATATTTTAAAATTTTATCAACATTTTTCAAAGATGATGAATCTATTCAACATATGACTCGTAAGGGTGTTTTATGCTATGATTATTTAGATTCTATAGAAAAATTAAGTGAGACGGAGCTTCCTCCAATATAATCATTCAGAAATTCTTTGGTTGAAGAGGATTGTAACCAATATGATTATAATCATGCTGAGAAAGTTTGGTCACATTTTAAATGTAGTAATTTAAGAGAATATCTTGAACACTATTTAATTACAGACGTCTTAATTTTATCAGACGTTTTTGAAAAATTTAGAATTGATTCTAGAACAATTTATGGTCTAGACCCCTGTCACTATTATAAATTGCCAGGTTTTTCGTGGGATGCTATGTTGAAGGAAACAGGTGTTAAGGTTGAACTTTTGACAGACATTAACATGTATAACTTTTTCGCTAAGGGTATAAGTGGAGGTTTAACACAATGTAGCTTGCGACATTGTAAAACAAATAATAAATACATATATGGTTGATTATGATTCAAGTAAACCATCTGATTATTTAATGTACTTGGATGCTAATAACCTATACAGTTGGGCCATGTCTGATTACCTCCCACATTCAGACTTTAAATGGGTTGAACCTCCAACTAATTTAGATGAGATTAAAGGCTGGTTACTTTCAAATATAAACATTGGTTATGTTTTAGAAGTGGATCTCGAGTATTCCCTAGAAATACATGATAATCACAATGATCTTCCATTCTGGCCTTCAAACATTTCATTGTCTGGTAAATCCAATAAGAAATTAATTGCTGATTTAAATAATAAAGTTAATTATATAATTCATTACAAAACATTAATTCAATGCCTTGATAATGGTTTGATGCTTAAGAAAATTCATAGAGTGATGCAATTCAAACAATCTCAATAGCTGAAAAAATATATTGATTTAAACAATAAACTAAGAAAAAAAGCCACCACAAAGTTTGTAAAGGATCAGCATAAACTTTGCAATAATGCTGTATTCGGAGAAACTATGGAAAATGTAGGCAAACGAAAAGATGTTCGAATTGTCGATTCAATAGAAAGCAAAGGCACCCATCTCGGTAGTCGCGCTCTTATAGCTAAACCAATTTTCATAGCATATTAGAATTTTCAGAAACCATGGCTCCTATTCAGTTAAAACGAATTCACAGTGTATATAATAAGCCTATATACTTAGGTTTTTGTGTTTTGGAGATTTCAAAGTATAAAATGTACGACTTTCATTATACATGAAACCTTAATATACTGACAACCTATATCTGGCCTACATGGATACCGATTCATTTATTTATAAAATAAGAACAGATGATTTTTACAATGATATAAGAAATGATATAATAGATAAATTTGATACTTCAGACTATCTACCCCAAAACCGCTACGGTATTGCTCAACTCAACTCAATGTGAAAAAGTTAGGACTTATGAAGGATGAAAATAATGGTAGAATAATGAACGAATTTATAGGATTACGAGCTAAAATATATAGTATAGACAAGACATAGAAGATGCAGCACTAATAAAAAAGGCTAAGGGTGTTAAATCAACAGCTGTAAAAAAATGTCTTTACAAAATTACAGAGACTGTTTCCTACACAAACAAAACTTCTATAGTAAAATGTTGAACTTTAGATCTAAACACCATAACATATACACCGAATGTATAAACAAATTAAGTTTATGTTATTCTGATGACAAAAGATTTATATGTACCAATAATATAAATACAGTAGCTTAGGGTCATTATCGAATATAACTTGAAAATGAAATATAAAACTGATCTTGTGGCAGTGGCCTTAAAATTTAATTAAAAAATAAAAAAAATATTTAAAAAATTAACATGTCTTTTTACTTAACGATTCTTTTCTCTCTTCACTCATATGAACACGTTAATTTTACGTTTTTACTATTTTGATAGTTTTGGAAATTTAAGACCACCCTCAGAAGTTAGATTTTAGATTAGATTTATAAATACATTTATTTCTTCAGAAGGTGAAATATATACAACAGTTCATATTATCATAATATACATATATAAATGTAAGAAATAGAGTAGTGGCATTTTGTATTTTAAAAATAAAAACAGTGCTAAAAGCCACTTCAAGATTAACAAATAAATCAAATTATAATAATTTGGGTGGGGTGACCCTTAATATGTACATTTCAAAATGAAAAAAAAAAAGAAATATTAAAAATTCAAAGCAATTATACAAACCAAGATAAATTAAACCCAATTGATTGCAAAGGTTATACGGAATAGAGAACAAAACTCTCTTTGATAATCACCAGAAATATTGAGTCTTTTATATCACTGGAGATAACATTCTTTCTAAATCATCAAAGTCAAAAGTAAACAACCAGCTCTTTACAAGTTTCTCGAAACGATTTGGTAATATAAGTGATCTCATCATAATCGGAAGTTTATTAAATAAACGAGAAGACAAAACAGAATAGAAATTACGGAAGGCAGTAGTGCGCAATTTAGGAACAGGTACCATACATTGCATGTTACCACGGAGGTTATGGCTGTCCAAAACTCTGAAAATTAAATTTCCTGAGCGCTTGAAAAAAGTTTTAAGGACTTAATGGAAGAATCTTCAACCCCGTGAATAATGGAAAACTATATATGATGCAGTCTATGTTTTCTGCTTAATTTTCTGATAACATATTTTTGACGTGTCAAAATCGGTTTTATTTTGTTTAAATGTATTCCACCCCAGCATGCTACACCATATTGCAATGTAGATTGAAAGATTCCATAATAAATTTTTTTAAGCAGATCAAGTGAGCATACTTTTTTGAGGTAGAAAAATGCCGAAGTGTGGAACGGAAATACTTTTTTAAATTCTCAGATTGATTACTAAAAGACATTTTAGAGTCAATTAGTAGACCTGAATATTGAAATACATCAACTTTGTCAATTTTGAAACAATGATCACTGCAATTGAAGTTGTGAGAGTATGTAATTGAGGTTGGATAACATATACAATGGCAACTTTACAATTTGAATCCTCATGGAAGAAAATATCCGGTTCCAAGGAGTTCTGTTGAGTAAGACTAAAGAACATAATTTTCGTTTTTGCACTTATGACTAGCTTATGTTCAGCGAACCATGACCTAAGCATATGTAGGTTAGGTTAGATTAGGTTAAAGTGGCTGCGGATACAAAAACCACACACTTAGGCCAGAAGAAAAGGTCCATTGTGATACCTTATGAATCTAGAGAAATTACTTCCCACTAGTCGAACCATTTTGAGCTTTTTATAAAGCGTAGGAGATATCTGATATCCTTTTTAGCTAGTTCACTGGGATCATCAAAAGAGTATTCTCCCAGATGAAGTTTGCGTCTTAGTGAAAGAGCAGGGCAGGTGCAGAGGAGGTGAGAGATTGTTTCTTCTTCTTCCTCGTCCATACAGCTCCTGCAGAAGTCATTTGAGGCTAAACCAAGTCGTATTGCGTGTCTGCCTATAAGACAGTGTCCCGTAAGGACACCTATTAGGGAGCTAATATGAAGTCTGCTTTGAGATAAGAAGTCTTTAGAGCGCTTTAGGTCCAGTGAAGGCCATATTAGTTTTGTGGCTGCGTATGTTGGTAAATTGTACCACCTAGAGTTTGCTATCTCGAAAGCTGTTTCTTTTAGCAGAAGTTTACATGTAGCTATCGGTATACCTATCTTCTCCCTTTCAGGTGAAATAGGTATGACGGTTCCATTTTTAGCGAGTTCATCGGCTCTACAATTTCCTGCGATGTCTCTGTGGCCCGGCACCCAGTATAGGTGAATGTTAAATTGCTGCGCCATCTCCATAAGAGACGATCGACAATCGAGGGCCGTTAGAGATTTGGTTGAGACGCCGTCAAGAGACTTGATAGCAGCCTGACTATCAGAGAAGATGCGGATATCAGAAGTTGATATCACGTTTTCTCTTAGCCAGGAGAGAACCTCTTTGATCGCTAAAATTTCCGCTTGGAAGACGCTACAATGATTAGGGAGGCGGAATGAGATGCTTAAATTAAGCTTTTCTGAGTACACACCACTACCAACTCCCTCATTTGTCTTGGATCCATCTGTGTAAAAATGGATGCTTTTGTCATCCAGGAGTTTTTTGTCTTCCCATTCATCTCTGGATGGAATGGATACCTGGAAGTTTTTTCCAAATTCGGGTTTTGGGATAGTGTAGTCTATGTACTTTGGTATAGAACCAAGAGGTTCAGAATGATGGAGTGCCCAACATTGTTGTTGGCCCATTGAGATGAGGCGTTGAGTCTAATAGCTGCACTCGCTGCCACTTTTTTGCTGAATATGTCGAGGGGTGTCAGATGGAGGAGAGTATCCAACGCTGCTGAGGGTGTGGTTCTCAAAGCCCCGCTAATGCAGAGACATGCAGTGCGTTGGACTCTGCTGAGTTTGTCGTAGTATGTGACTTTCTCTAGTGCAGTCCACCACACTGCAACCACGTACATAAGTATTGGTCGGATGACCGATGTGTATAGCCAATAGGTTATGCAAGGCTTTCTTGCAAAGGAAAAGAGCTGCTGTAGCTTTTTTAACCCTTTCTTGAATATTAGGTTTCCAACTTAATTTTTTGTTCAATATCAGACCAAGATATTTGGCCTCATTGGTAAAAATTAGTGGTACACCTTTTATTGAGGGAGGTACAATTTCTGGCATCTTGTATTTCCATGTAAAAAGGACGAGGTCTGTTTTTTGAGGATTAATACTAAGTCCGCAGTGATCTGCCCATCTAGTGAGCATATTGAGTGCGTTTTGGAGGAGGTCTCTCAGTGTATTAGGATGTTCTCCTATGACGGCGATAGCAACATCATCGGCATACGCAACCACCCTGTAGCCTTCTCTCTCAAGGGATATTAGTAGCTCGTTAACCACTATGTTCCACAGGAGAGGGGACAGAACACCACCTTGCGGAGTGCCTCTACTGACAGACCTTTTCGTACAAAAATCCCCCATCATAGAGTTGATGATCCTGCTTTTTAGCATTAGATTTATCAATTCACAGAGTGAGTATTTGACGTTTAGGGTCGTCATAGCAGAAGTGATAGCGGATGTGTCAACGTTGTTGAAAGCGCCTTCAATATCCAGGAAGGCCACCATAGTGTATTCTTTTTGTTTTAGGGAGTATTCGATAGTTCTTACCAAAGTGTGCAAGGCTGTTTCTACCGATTTCCCTTTGCAGTAAGCATCCTGAGACATCGATAGTCTCTTATCAATGCTGTTACGTACATGGATATCAATCAGACGTTCCAGAGTTTTGAGAATGAATGATGATAGGCTAATAGGTCTTAGATCTTTAGGGTTGACATGCGAACATTTGCCCGCCTTGGGAATGAAAACTACCTTTACTTCTCTCCGTCGCTGAGGTATATAGACCATATCTAGACAACTTTTAAAGATCATCTCAATGATGGGCAGATTTATGTCAGTCGTAAGATGTAGCTCAGCTGGTACGATGTGATCTGGCCCTGGAGATTTGTAAGGTTTGAAACTATTCAGACCCCAAGTCAACTTTTCTTTTGTAACAAGACCTTGAGGAAAAGTTGAGTTAAGGATTTGGAGCTATCATGGAAGTGGGTGTCAAGTAGCAGGTTTAGCGTTTCTTCGCAAGAGTAAGTCCAAGTACCATCCAAGTTTTTAAGACAACTAGGCATGGTTGGATTTGTCGAGAGAATCTTCCTTATCCTTGATGCCTCCGAGGATTCTTCTATTGAGCTACAGAAGGATCTCCAAGAGGATCTTTTGGCTATTCTCAATTCCTGTTTATACTTTTTGAGGGATTCCTTATAGGAGTCCCAGTCTTGTGGATGTCTAGTCTTTTTTGCACGATTAAAAAGCCTTCTACAGCCTTTCCGGAGTATACCCAGTTCAGCAGCCCACCAATATGGTTTCTTCTTTTCCCGCACTATAGTGAGGGGGCAGGCAGTTTCCATGGCTTTATTAAGGGCTGCTGTAAGCTCGTCGACTTTTTGATCGAGTTCAAGAGCGCACAAGGGCGGATCAGAAAGCTCTGGTTTAATCAGATTTTTCAGAGTCGCCCTATATTTTGGCCAATCTGTCTTCCTATAGTTTCGGAATTGGATCGGTTTTGGAGACTCTTTAATAAGTGTGAATTGGATGTATCTATGATCGGAGAACGAGTGCTCCTTTGATACTCTCCAATTCAATATTTTATTTGAGAGATGTAAGGAGACAAGAGTCATATCTAAAACTTCTTGTCGATTTTTAGTAACGAAGGTTGGTTCACTACCTACATTACTTACTACCAGATTAGTTGTTAAAATATAATCAAAAAGAGACTCACCTCTGTCATTTATATCGGTACTACCCCACGTAGTATGGTGCCATTGGCGTCACAACCGATAATTATGTTGGTTTTACAGCTTGTTGATTCAGCGACCGTCCTCTCCAGAATGGTACCAGGTAGTGGGCCCTGGTGGTCGTGGCCCAAATACGCTGATACCAGCCAGTAGGTATGGTTGTCTATTACCATACTGACGTCTTTATCACTGAAATTAGGGAGTAAAAATACATTTAGATTACGTTTTACTAGTATGGAGGACCTTGGGTTACCTTTTCCTGTTACATATAGTACGTAGTAGCCAGGAGTTCTCAATCCTCGAACCAGGGATTTCACAATCCAGGGCTCTTGGATGAGAACGACATCTTCTCCAGTTTTTGTCAGGCGGAGAAGAAGGGAGGCTGAAACCGTTTTAGAGTGTTGGAGATTAATCTGTAGTATTTGCAGCATTTTGGCTACAAATTGGCAGATCAACCTCCACCACTGTTAAATCCAGCTCATCCAGATCAGACGAAGAAGAACCTAATAGTTCATCTTCCTCCTCATTGGGAGAGCTTTGTCGTTTGAGTCATCGGTCTCCATAAGGGATAAACCTTTGACGTTTTTAGAAGAAGACTGTGCTGCGACAGAAGAGGGCCCTGCCACATTCTCATCCACATCCAAGGATGGGAAGGTGATGATAGCACTGGGACCCCCTACGTCTTGCGGCACAGCTTCTGAAGAGGGTTCAGAGGAAGACCGTGCTGCGACAGAAGAGGGCCCAGGTACAACATCATCCACATCCAAGGAAGGGAAGGTGATTGTAGCACTGGAACCCCCAACGTCTTGCGACACAGCTTCCGAAAAGGGTTGTGGAGGCTCACATGAAGCGTCTACCTCATCTTTTTTGTAGATACGTAGCGTAATTGTCCCGAAACCGTATCTTATCACTCCCTTATCTCTCGCAAGAGAAGCCACAGAGTCTTTATTGATTACGATAATCGCACTTCGATAAAGACCCTTTGGCTCCTCCAGTTTCGCGATCTTCCGGTCGTGACAAGGGAGGTTCGGGTTGCTAATCTTAATTATCTCATGTATGTCATCCGGACATGAGGGTTCTTTAGGGATCCAAGCGCGAGCTCTCGGCCTGCATGGAATGCCTTCCTTTGCAACGACCTCGAGTTTAGCGCCTGGCCAAACTTCGCCCAGCATGCCGACAGCAAGCGTATAGAGATCGTGCGACCTCTGATCTTTACAAGCGATGAGCTTGACATGACCTTGATGCCAATCCTCATCGCTTGTTACAGGCGGTGGACCCGGATGATCTCGCATGACTTTTAAAAAGCCAGCCGAGAGCTCCAGATTCACCATCTGCCAACGGTCAGAAGTAATCGTACCATCAATATTGCTCCTATCAATGACCGCAATTATGATCTTATTAGATTCCTTAAGTACATCACTAAAAGGTTTAGTGAGAGGTATTCTAGGAATGTTGGGAGTGCTGGTGTTCTGCACTTTGGGCTTTTTAGGGATGTGAGTGGACTTCTCCAAAGACCTTTGTCGCTTTGACGTGGAGTCGTGGCGACTAGTTTTGTCTAGAATGGATTTAGCCCACTCCTGCCTCTTGTTAAGGATGTGATTACTTCCATCCCCCAGTGTTGAACCAGAGGATTTTAGAATCCTCATCGCATACCGCCGTTGTTTATACGAGCTCCTAGGAGCATTCTGGAGAGGTTTACTCTCTTTAGTAGTGGAAAGATCATTATTCACGAACTTTCCACTACTGACCTGATGAAGCGTTTTCGCCAATTGTACATCCTGCACCGCACTAGAAGATGGGCAGTGACTTGGCACAGGCCCTTTTCCGGTGTTTGGCACAGGAGTAACGACAGCCGACGTTGTCGCCGAACTGCCGCCCGGTACAACCTGTACTACACACGAAGATGGGCAGTGACTTGGCACAATCCCTTCTCCGATGTTTGGCACAGGTGCAATGACAGCCGACGTTGCCGCCGAACTGCCGCCCGGTGTAGCTGGAATACCGGTACCGGTTTGACGTTTTTGCTTCCTGTACTGTTTTTGTTTTTGGTTTTGTTTTTGTTTTAAGTTATCCATTAGATTCCCACGAGTAGCGAAGTAAAGGGGGGGTCCATCTGTGCAGAGGGTTCGAGCGACCTTTGGTTTCAGGACTCTTCTGGAGAAATAAATTCCCGAGAATCATTGACCTTACTCAGCTTCTACAACTCGACAAGTTCGACGCTCAGGTAAAAGAAGCAAGCATATGTAGATCCCAATTAATTTCACAGACGAGGTCCAGGAGGCTTTCAGCACCAAATGCACAACCAACGTCATCAGCAAAAGCAGTAACATTTGATTTTAGTTTTAAGCTGAATAAAGAATTAATATATATTAGGAACAAAATAGGTCCCAGCACTGAACCTTGCGGAACCCCCATGTTAGTAAATTTGAACCCACTTCTAAAATTACCAATTTTAACTCTCAGTGGTCTATTATGATGATAGGATCTAAACCAGTCCCTTATAAAGCTTCTTAAACCCAAATTTTCTAGTTTAGTAACCATTATATCATGGTTCACCATATCAAACGCTTTAGTGATATCGACATAGAGCCCAGCTGTGAACTTTTTTTTATCTAGGTTATTGAAGACATCAGAGCAAAATTTCAGAAGGGCATCTTCCGTCGATTTTTTTTTTCTGAAAACCGAATTGCAGAGGATTTAAAAATTGTTCTTTATCTAAAAAATCAATAAGTCTCTTTTTAATACTTTTTTCAAAAATTTTACTTATTGAAGAAAGAATTGAAATGGGCCTGTAATTACAAACTTCTTTCTTTGAACATTTTTTAAAGATTGGAAAAATATCAGCACATTTCAATGCTTCAGGAAAAGTTCCTGAGAATATGCTTTTATTAAATATAAAGGCTAAGACATCTACTATGAAACACGCAATATTTTTAAGCACCTTAGCTGAAATTTCATCAGGTCCACAAGAATCCGAATTTTTAAGACTGCCAATACATTTAAGGAGCTCTAAGCCAGTTATGGGTTCAAAGAAAAACGAGTTTTGGGTCAAAGGATCACCACAAATAATTGTAGATCTGCAAGAAGTACAGTTAGAAGAAAAAGAAGACTGTAAGGAGTTTGTTGCATTGACAAAGTAATCAATTAATGTACTAGCAATAATGTTTTTATCAGATACCACATTTTCGCCAACTTTAATACTAATATCCTTATTGGAGGATGTAGGTTTGTTGAGACTGTTAACCAATTTCCATTCACTTTTAATGTCACCTTTAACCAGATCAAATTGGTTGCTAAAATAGCGGTCTCTACAAAGCGGAACTTCTTTTCTAAGTTTGGAACACATCCTTTCGTATCGTCTTTTTAAGTTTTGGTTAAGTGGATGTTTTGCACATTTGGTTCTTAATTTATTTTTCAGATTAATTTTTCTTAACAAATAGTTGTTTAACCACGGTTTTAATTTTATTTGCTTACATCTTTTATTCATAGTATAACTAAATTCCAAAATATATTTTTTTAAAGTTTCAATAAAGATATCATAGGCTATCGAAATATTATCCTCCAAGTAAACTAACTGCCAATATTCATGAGAAAGTTTTGTTTTCAATAAGGAAAAATCGATTTCCGTTTTTTCAATACTTAAAACAGGAGATGAAGTTTGGATATTACTAGGGCAACTCACTAAAATACCTGTCATGGCATGGTCATTAATGCCTAGATCGAAAATACATTTTTCAACTGTGCTTAACGAGCAGTTGGAAAAACGGCCATAAATATGATTTAGACATTTCCCGGACGCAGGTCTTGTCTGTTCGTTGATAAAAGAAAAAAAGCCATGAGAAGCAAGAACCGACAAATAAGCAGAAATGGCATCTGAATTTTCCAAAATATCGATATTTTTGTATGTCTCCTAAAATAATTAAGTTCTTCGAATTTTCTCTTACACTTCAGATTTTCAGAAAGTAGTAAGCTTATAGCAAGCGTCAAACTACGATCAGAGGCTCATCATAAGTGCATGTGTTAGTTGTTAGTAGGAAAATAATACAATTATAGCCTAACACACGCACAAAATACAAAACATAATAATTTATTAACATTTAACAGGAATTATTACAGTACAAAAAATAAAATAAAGACGTTTACGATAGTGGAGCACTGGTTCTAAACAATGATTTTAATCCCACCTTATTTAAATTTAAATCTATCGATGAACAGTTTAAGTTATATAAAATGCTCATTCGACTTAATGCTTTATTCTTCCCATAGTTAGTTCTATGGAAGTCAATATGTATAAAATCAAATGTACGCAGGTGATGAGTTCCGCTTCGGTAATTCAAATGTACACAAGATAGTAAATAAGGTGCATCAATTTCACCATTAATGAGTTGATGAAAAAATACTAAGTCATTATTAACACGCCTTTGATGGAGAGATTGCATTTGAAGAAGCTGAATACGATGTTCATAGGGAGGCAGATCATAAGGATCATCCCAAGGAAGACCCTTTAGGGCAAAGCGAATGAAATTATGTTGAATTGATTCAATACGTTTCTTATGAATTTCGTAATAGGGAGTCCACACCTGCGAAGCATATTCAAGATGAGGACGAACATGGCAATTATACAAAGAAAGAGTTACATAGGGATCATTGAACTCCTTTGCCCAGCGTTTTATAAAACCAAGCATAGAACTTGCTTTATTAACAATCAAATTAATGTGATATGTAAATTCTAAGTTGGAACAAAAATTAACACCTAAATCTTTAATTGTGGAGACGCGACAGAGTTTTTGCTGTGATATACAATAATCAAATACACTAACGATTCGTTTTTTAGTAAAAGTTATCGTCTGGCATTTTAAAGGGTTGAGGGCAAGGCTATTTTTCTCACACCAAAATGTGAAACTATCAATGTCGGCTTGTAAAAGAATACGATCATTGATGGACTTTATTATTTTAAAAATCTTCATATCGTCAGCAAAAATGAGTACTTCACTTGAGCGTAGACATGACGATACATCGTTAATAGACAGGATGAACAGAAAAGGGCCAAGATGGCTTCCCTGGGGAACACCAGATTGAGCAACAAAAGGTTCAGAAAGACAATTTCTAAATTTTACCTCATAGGATCTGTTTTCAAGGTATGATTTGATCCAAGCTAAGAAAAATGGTGGAAAACCAAGAGCTTTAAGTTTAAATAAAATAATTCCGTGGCTAAGTTGGTCAAAAGCTTTAGAAAAGTCAGTGTATACACAGTCAACTTCATGACCTTGTTCTAAAGCGTTTGAACATATGTTTGAGAATGTGAGGAGATTAGTAACGGTTGATCTTTTTCTCATAAAACCATGTTGCTGTTCGCAAATGAGATTCTTACTAAAAAATGCTACACTTTCACAAACAACTTGTTCAAACACTTTAGGAATGCAAGACAGCTTTGCAATGGGCCTGTAGTTGCTTATATCCGCCTTGTTACCTTTCTTGAAAATTGGTGTTAGAAATGACTCTTTCCATATATTGGGAAATTTGCCTGTTTTTAGAGAAAGTTTAAATAAAAACGTAAGCGGTTCAACTAAAGCATTACTACACTTTTTTAAAACTATCGGGGGAATACCATCGGGACCGGCTGAACAGTCATCATTTAACGCGGATAAAAGATCAAGGACCGTACTCTGTAGCACAGGTATGTGACTACAGCTAGTTTTCGAAAAGGAGTGAAGATTATGAAAATATACTTCATCAACTTCTTCAGGGTTATTAACAAATGACTCACGGAAATTTGTTGCGAAAGCGTTACAGATATCAACAGTTTTATTTAATGAAAGGTTCTTGTAAGTGAAGTTAACTGGAAAGCCATCTGATTTTTTCTTTAGGTTTACAAGTTTCCAAAATTTTTTAGGATTCTCTTTCAAAGAGGTGCCCATATCAGTAACATAGCTAGCATATAAAAAATTAGAAAGAGACTTAAATTGGTTAAAGAGTTCAACATAGAAAGAGAAGTTGGTTGGAGACAGAGTTTTGAGATACATTTTCCATGCCTTATTTCTTTTGTTACGCAGTAAACGCAATTCTTTCGTGTACCAAGGGTGGCTAAAGTTTGTATTTTTTGATTTCTTTAAAGGTACATTTTTTTCCAAACAATAATTAAGGATCTTATAAAAAGTTGAAACTGCTTCGTCAATGTTAGAAAATGCTAATGTATCAGCAATTCCAGAAATGGTTAAATCTTCAGACAACAGCTGGAAATTAGCTCTTCTGAAGTCAAAATTATATAAGCAATCAAAGGAATTACTGTGTTCAGTAAGGTGATTACTTAAGTCAAAAAAAATGTCCAAAGGGGGGTGATATTTATCAATATTAGTAATTCCTGATCTAGATTCTAGAACAAGAGTACTAATAGCGTCAGAAGAAAAGACTAAATCGAGAATTCGATTTTTTGAGTTTTTAATACAGCTTGTTTGCTGTAAGTCAGTAAGAAGGACTTTATCGAGAAGAGATAGTTCCAATTGTGAAGAAGAAGGAGAGGCTTCAAGGCAGGATTCGTCTTCGGATGGAATCCAGTCAATGTGTGGTAAATTAAAATCACCTAGAAGTAAAATATTGTTGTCAGAGCTGGACAAATTTATAAGAAAGTCTAATGCCAAGGAGAGATCGTTATATACAGACTCCAAACTCTTTGGAGGAATGTAGACGTTTAAAATGAAAATAGTCTTAGTCTGTACCATTATCTTTACACATACCAGTTCAATTGATAATTCAAATGGAAAAGATATAGAAGAAGAGAAATATGTATTTTTTACCGCTATGAGAACACCTCCACCTAAATCCTTTGCATTACCAACATGACGATCGTTCCTGTAAACTTCGAACTCTTGACTGAAAAGTTCTGTGTCGGAAAAGCTTGAATTAAGCCAAGTTTCTGTCAAAACGAATACGTCGTGTGGAAATGATTGGGAGTTAAGGAAAATGTCAGCAGTCTTGCTATGAAGTCCCCTTACGTTTTGGTAGAAAAGCGCAAGCCTGTTAAGTTTTTTGACTTGGTTTTCAAAGAAACACCTTGTTTTTGACCTTGTGTAAATTCTTTGACTAAAGTCTCTGCGGGCCATATATTTGTGTTGCAAATAGAATCGAAGAACGTGGGATTCGTTATTAATTTAAAAGAAGAAACAAAGCTATTTGGTTTACTGATCTTAGTACACCTTATGGATGAGCTGCAAGGTATGCTCTTGGTAGACACTAAGTGAGAAGTTATATCTTCTGGCGTTGTAACTGGGTCCAGACGAGATATAAAAATAATGTTTGGTTTCGAGACAGCTTTGATAGAGATTGAGTTATTTATTATAGTTCCTGTAACGGAGTCGCTATTGGAAGCTAAATTTGAATCAACAATTTGAGGTATATGGGGGGTTCCGGTGGGATCTGTAGGTATTGGGGTGATGTTAACATTTGTTCTTTTTGATGGAGGGGTTGAATTTCTAGCAAGTTCAGAGTTTTCTCGGCTTCTTTTCTTAGTCTTTTTTTTTTGTTTGTCAGGTACACTTTCTGCGTTTTTAACACCAGAACCTGATTGCACGAGAATATCTTCATCTGCAGAAGAGAAAGTAGTAGGAATAGTCTGTGCCAAATCATTAGTCGAAGTAGAACTATCAACCATGATGTTGGTTACAGAGTATGCATTTAATTTGCCAACCGCAGTGTTGAAAGACTTCAGTAGCTCTTCAAAATCTTTAGAAAGTTTTAAAATGTCGGCCTTAAAAGAAGACATTTTAAAAGCTAGTTGAGATACAGAGAGCTTACGGCAGTCGTGACAATACCAGTAAGCAAATTTTGAATTGGCTATTTTTTCAATGAAAGCGTTCGTTGAACCAACGCATTTTGCATGGTAAAGATTACCACAGGGTCCGAAACAGGCAAATAGAGGATTATTATTAGCACCCTCTTGGCAATTTTTATTGTAGCAATCCATATTTTACGAAGGAGTGTTAAAATAAATAATAAAAAAAAAAAAAATATAAATACAAATTTATTAAAATAAAAAAATAAATAAAAAAAGTAATCACGGGAGGCGGGACTCGAACCTACGTGTATCAACAAAAGCCTTTATTAATGACGCTCTAACTAACTGGCCTACGCAAGCGCTTAAAATTCGCTGACAAAAATGTAATAGTATAAAACAAGGAAGGTGGAATCAATTAATCAAACAAAGAAAGTAGGGGAAAGTCAAATAGGAAATAATTGAAAACAAAAAGCACTCACACATGGACAAGGGAACACTTTGGAAAAAACAAAAATACTGAACACCTTACCGGGGAGAACTTTTGTTTCGAACAAAATATCACAAAATTCAACAAAATATGAATTGATTAAAATGCTAATGTAACACAATATTTCATATAATTATTAAATAAAAACAAAATAAAGTTCACTTATTCTTTCCAAAAGATTAAAAAATTCATCCATAAACACCGACGCACTATATTTATGTAATCTATAAATGCAAAGAATAACAATGTCTTCTCGGTCTAGTTTAAAAGACAGTTTTAAAATATCGGCGCTCAAAAAATCTATTTCCGTTAAAACACATTCATAATCATCCTTAACAAAACAACCCACACTGCCAGCACAATAATCATCATTCATTTTAGCAAAAAATTTGAAACCAGGCAAAGTATAATCACTTATCTCAAACTTATATATCAAAATCTCAGAGACAAATAAACAGTCGGGGATACATGCAAAAGAATCTAGATGAGAAACAAGGCAAGCAAAATTCTCCCTTAAGCTTCTTATATTCTGGTGAATCAAAGAAAGCTTGTTAGAGCAGTAGTTTTAAGAAGTAAAAATTTGTTCACAATTATTATGTGAGTTCAAAAGATTGAAGGTAGGAACATCATCACTAATAAATTCAAAGTTCAAATTCATTTAATTAAAAAAAATATAAAATATTATTCAGGTCTTCAAATGACCTTATAGGGATGGGATCAATACCTTCAATCTTTCTCATCAGAATTCTATTGTTTTTAAACCATACGTATTTATACAATTTCTACCTCTTAATCGCCTTCGCTTTCATCAACAATGCATGGGTGTACTGCGTTAGTGCATCATTGATGTAGATAACTCGCCTCCATGATACAACTAAAACAGATAGCGCATTCGCGTTTCTATTTTTGTTTCGTTCGTTCAACGAGTTTGACGTTTATTATTCAGTATGTGAAATCAAATCAATTTAATTTATTATAATAATCAATCAAATTTATTATAATAAAATGTTAATATTTCTAATATTTTTCATTTAGGTAAATGGTTTTAAATGGTTAATATTTGTGTTTATTCGTAAGTTAAAGAAAATTTGTGTGTTTGAGTGAAAGAAATTAATAAAAAATCGAAGTAAATGAAGATTATGGTGTATTTTTTTTTTCATTTCCATTCGGATGCAAATTTCTCTATCGAATCACCTGGAAGATTGTTTAATTAGTGATAAATGGTTAAATAAAAGATATGATGGTCTTTTTAAATCATTGGTTTTTCAACCTTTTATTTAATAAATAATTTGTTTGTATTTTCTCTTCCTTGACAGTTTGTTTTCCGTGATTTGTCTGTTCAGTTTTCGCATTCGGAAGTAGATACGACAACGAAAGAAAAGGTTCATAACCTTTTCATCGCATTCAATCGTTGCTTTCTCGGCAACTTCAAGTAAATGCTGTAGTTTCCACAGATGTAAATGCCTTCACCTTCTCCATTTACTGCATTAAGATTTTGTTCCTATCATAAATGCCTACAAATATTATAAGATATGTAGGTACTTACAATTGTTCAATTAACACATCAAATTGAGCTTGTTTTAATTGTGAATGTGAAATATTTTCCATCAAGTTATCATTTTTGCATTGCTGTTCAGGCACGTTTTCATGCTCGAGCTCAATGGGAACCAACAACCCACTCACTACATCTTTTTGCTTTTTCATCTCCATTCTTTTCGAGCGCTTTGTTGTGTCAGGCTCAGACGCTAGAGGAAGTTGCTTTGCGTAAACCGTAGGAACTGCATCTGATTTCAAAATCCGATACCTTATGAATCCTATTGATATAAATCTATTTCAGATTCTTATTCTGAACTACTTTTTTTATTAACTTACCCATTTCATACTTTGTATTTTTTATATAAACTTCTCGCAAAAAGTGGAGACTACAAATTCTTGCAGTTAGAACCAAAAACACTCCATTACCAAGACCGGAATCTCAGACTGACATTTCAGTTTGCCTACAAGCTACTGAGGACTAAATGTGAGAAAGTGTGCGTGAAATGATGCAAAAAACCAAACACATTCTCACATTTAGTCCTCAGGTCCATCAAAATGCTTCGTTATAGTAATCAGCCCCATCTAAATGCTTCATTTTGAATGTTGCATGGCCTCGTTCAAAAACTAAACAATCCTAACCAACAAAATCTGAAGTGCTGACATGGTCTTAAGTTGGAAGATTTGTATAGCTTTTTAATTTCAATCCAAATAAATTTTGTTAATGTATATTAAATAAAATAAAATTGACCAAATACATATTTAATGATTTATTAGTGCTGTATTTTCTTTACTTAAATTATTTGCGAACGCAACATGCGCTGCAACTGGTTAAGTATAATTGGAAATGGACAAAAGTGTAACTCAATGCTTTGTAAAACAACAAAACAGACAATTTTTTCAGCTTTTGTTTGCTTAGAGCATTTTTTTGGCGACGTTAGAAGTTTTCTTTTTTACGAGAAGCATACTTGTAAAGTTCCATTGCCAAATTTAGCTAGTTCAGATTCCTCAATTAGATTAGTATTTTCATCATTTAAGCAGTTCGATAATTGCAAGACCAAATTTTAGTTTTGTTTGTTGCAGAAATATTCCTGAAAATTTCTTTTTAAGGGACTTTGTTAGAGTTAGAATTTTGTTTGTAGTTAGATTTTGGAATAAAAATTTGAGGGAACCATGTTTTAAAAATAAGTTGCTTTGTGTAAAGCATCTTTAAGGAATAGAAATAGGCAATATGTTTACACACAATACCAACTAAATGAGTGCAATAAATAGATTTAAGAAACTTTATTTATTCCAGTATGGGGAAACCGAACACCCAATAGAAAAAAAACGGTATACGCGCCAAAATCCATACTTCTTGACTAAATAATGTTATCTTCTATGTTTAAGCATAAAATTATGAATTTTGTAGCGTATGAAAATTTCTAGACATTTCGTCGCCTGAGAATTGTTTTGTTCTATACGCCATTTGCACTTTTTCGAGAAAAACGCATTTAAAGGTTTGCGCACGTATAACTCCGAAACTGTGCGAAAAAATATATATTTTTATTTTTTTTTACTTAAAGTTAGTTTTATAAAGAGTTCATCTACCAATTTTCAAAGTGTTGTGTCAAACCGTTAGCAAGCTTAATCAATTGACGGAAAAGTCTACTTTTTGTACTTGTGGTCTATGTCATACATTTTGAAAATTTTTTTTCCTTTCATACACGTGGAACACAAAAAAGTGGATATGGCACAAAACAATTCTCATCGAAAATATCTAAAAGGCAGAAAAGCATGTAGTTGGATTCCTACGTATTTGAAAAGCAAAAACTATTTTGTATTTTTATTAAAAAGTTTTTATTTGAAACAATAAAAAAAAAACAATAAAGTTAGAAACTATAACCATCTTAAAAAACAAACAACAAAAAAGCAGTCCTACTGCTATCACAAAGTTTAGATAATAAATTATTTTAAATATTTTTATAATAAAACAGCTTTTTTTAATTAAATATTGAGCAATATTTTAAAATATGCTCTGTCGATTTCTGGTAAAAATGGCAATAAATCCTTTATATCCCTCTTTTTTTCCTTAGAGATGGGAGTTTTAAAAGTTTTATTTAATGATGTACAAAGCAAGTTTTTTGGTGTTTGTAAGGTTGATTTGGTGGCCGCCTTAATTAAGCTTACAGTCTTATACTCCTGTTCTTTGGCAGAGTCCTTAAATTTAATTTGGAAGTCGCACATTTTTTCGTATAGTAACACTCGTACTTTAGTAAAAGGCAGCTTGTCAAACGCCATTTTTCCTGCTGGAATAGAATATGCTTTGAAGTCTTCAGGGAGCATTTGTAGCACTTTAACCCTCTAATGCCTCACCCCGCCTCAAGGCGGTCTTAATTAAACAAGTGCCAAAGGTAGCGGTTTCTTGTTTTTTCAATAATCTGTTAGGCTTTACCTCTAGATTACATATTGTTTTGTGCATTGCTTTTTATTGCAAGTTCTTTGCGCTTGTTGTTCGCGATTTACATTCAATTGAAATTAAAAAAGTGGTATTTTTTGTAAAATAAATATTTTTTTAAAAACCTCGTTTTTCAAATTAAAAAAAAAAATCTAATATTGGTAAATTTCTATTGGAAAAATTACGAGTAAGTAAATAAATTATTTTTTGTTGATTTGTGAAAAAAAGTGATGTGCTGTTTCGTTCTTTGTGTCGTTCATGAGTGTTTTTTTGGAGCCCGCCTAGAGGCGGCCTCAGGTAGTTAAGTGTAATTTTTTTCTTCTCCCCAGTACATACTGATTCCAAGTTTCTCATGTAGATATGTCGAGAAAATCTTTGAGGAATCTTTTTAAGACGAAGGATGATAAAGCTGACCTTGTTGAATATTTTTCGAGTAGTGAAGATATGGATGGTGAAGATTTTGATGAAGATGATAATTTTGATGATCCAGATTTTATGTGTTCGGAAGACGAGTTTTTGATTGACGATTGCTTACAAAACAATCTAAATTCAACTGAATTATTGATGGATCCTGAAGTTGCAAGTCTGAATTTTAGCTCTTTTGCATCGTTGCCTTCCACGTCTGCTGCTGCACTTGCTACATTGCAATCAAATTCCAGTAGTGTTGTATCTGATGGTGTTACTCCACGTTCCAGGAAACGAAAACGCAATTCAAATTGCTTCGAATTGGAACAGGAAGAAGATGGTCCAGATCCAGATATTTCTACAACTGGTCAATTTATTGGGCCCTTTAATTGCATGCGAAATGATGCTCAGGAGTTCCGGTCTATTATGTGGAAGAAGAAAAACTTGCAAGTGCATGTAAATGAAATCATTTTTCGGGGTGAAAAAGAGTTGCCAAATGACGTCAAAGCTCTGAAAACACCATTTGATTTTTTTCAATACTTCTTGACTGATGATTTCTATCAACACCTCGTTGACCAAATGAATTTATATGCTTGTCAACAGAAAATCGAAGCTCGGTTTGTTACTAACAAACAAGAGATTCGTCAGTTCATCGGCATCATGATGTTTATGTCTGTGTACCGATATCCAAATGTTCGTTCTTATTAGGGAAGACATTCATTCGAACCAATCCGAAATGCAATGACTCGAATGAGGTTCGAACAAATACGTCAGTTTCTCCATTTCAACGACAATTCTACCATGGTGCATAAGGGCCAGCCTGGATACGACAAATTACACCGAATAAGACCATTGATAAATCATTTCAATGAACGTTTTGGGTCTATTCCTATGTTACATCGGCTTTGTGTTGATGAACAAATGTGTGCAACAAAAATGGGAGGTAACCCTACACGTCAATATATGCCAGCCAAACCACATAAATGGGGAACTAAGCTGTTCGTTTTATGTGATAGTATGGGATTTTCGTATGCTTGCGAGATTTACTCAGGTGCAGGAGATAATGTGGTGCCTGTAAATGCACCAGATCTTGGAGCATCTTCAAATGTCGTCGTGCGCTTGTCAAAACATATTCCAGATGACGTAAATCATATTGTATATTTTGACAATTTTTACACGTCAATAGGGCTTCTTACATACCTAAGAAGTCGAGGAATTTATAGTTTGGGAACAGTTCGATCAAATCGAGTTCCAAATATAAAATTATCCACCGAAGCGGACCTGGCGAAGCGCAAAGTTGAGCGAGGTTACTCGGAAGAATACGTTGCTAATGTAAACGGCATTGATATTAGCAGCGTTTTGTGGATGGACAATAAGAGCGTTCGACTTTTATCTACTTATTGCGGTGTTAAACCTTTTTTATCAAACATGTCAAACCCAGGACCTTCCACATCTTCACGATGGGATAGAAAAACGAAGCAGAAGATCGAAATTGACTGTCCATTTATTATAAAAGAGTATAATCGACATATGGGAGGTGTCGATCTAATGGATGGTCTTCTAGGTCGATATCACATTCGTATGAAAACAAGGAAATGGACAAATCGAATTTTTTTTCATCTATTGGATGTGGCGATGGTAAATGCTTATATCCTTTATCATAGGTCAAACAAGGAAGTCACCATTGAACTTCCAAATTTTCGATCAGAAGTAGCTGAGACTTTGTGCATAATTTCAACCGATTCCAAGAAACCTAGAGGCCGGCCAGTGTCATCACCAATACCACCACCTTCGAAATCAAAAAAGTCTTACTTTCCGACTTCAGAAGTTCGATATGATAATGTTGGCCACTGGTGCATATTTCAGGACCGCAATGGTAAGAAAACTTGCAAGCAACCGGGATGTAAATCGGAGACGCAAGCATATTGCACAAAATGTAAAATAAACCTCTGTAATTCTACCTCAAAGTCTTGCTTTATGACTTTTCATCAACGTTAGGTTTATTCTTGATTTTCTTTATTTTTCAGCATTTAAATAAAATATTTTGAATAACCCATTATGTTACACCTGTGTTATTTTTTTTTCATGATAAGACCTGAGCCCGCCTACAGGCGGTCTCCTTATTTTTACCTGTAAAAGGTGAATACTTTTATGTAATGAAAAACTGATTTCAGATTCGTGTTTATCACATGCATTTTAGTATATGCTGAATTTTTGAATCAAATACAAAAATAAGGCATTAGAGGGTTAAGTTTGACTTTTTCTGTCAACTCTTGAATCATCACCTTTTGAAAAAATAATATCTTGTATCGAATATGTTGGTACGTTAAATAAAGTGAAAATTACTTGAAAAATCTCCCGACGATGAAGAAAAGGAACTTGAATCATTGGGAAGAAAATCTTCATCAAACATCCTTTTTTTAAAGACAAAAATATATCATATTAAACATTTTATACCCTGCATTTGAATAAAATAATTAATAAAATAAGTCAAGAATAGACTTACCCAAGAATGTTACTGGCCACAGATTCAGGTTCAGACGAAACGGATTCCATTGCAAAAAAAAAAATTGGGCATGTGCGATCGCACGTCCTTTCTGTTTGACAGCCAAGCCACGACTAACTGAATTTTTAAATTTCGTTACAAATTTGTACACAACTGCAATGCACATGGAACAAACCAATACTCACATTTTGTTTACGATCAGTGTCCCACGTATAGCTTTAATTTAACACAAGTATACACGTAGGACAAACCAATTCTCAACTTTGTTTTTTTTTTGTCTATCCTTTTTTGCTGTGGTATGCACGTGGAACAAAACAATTCTTATGAAAAATTCGTCGAAAATTGTATGGAAAATTTGTCCCAAACGCCAAAAAATGGATTATGGAACAAAACAATTCTACAAATTGTTGATTTTGGTGGATATGGCACAAAGTCGATATTGGATATCTCGGGATTGGAAAGACGTAGAGCAAATCGGATTACAGATTTGAAAAGAGCGTAAGAAATTACCATAGAATCCGTTCCTAACTCAAAACCGACAAAAGTGGCGTATAGAACAAAACAATTCTCAGGCGACGATTTTACAATCTGAAAAATTAATTATGCTATGAAATAATTGGCTGCTATTAATACTAATTTTTTTTTTTAAAGTTGATGAAGGTTAGCCGAAGCGGAAATTTCTTTAATGAACATACCTAAAATATTATTGGCTTTCTCAAAAATATTTTTCTACACTAACCTCTGCTTTATACCTGAAAACTATTGTTTATGTATATTTTCTTCCATGTTCTGCATTTATGAAATGTAATCTATTTACTATATTAAGAAAAACATGTACGTAAAACTCATTCATTTGTTTCATTTTTAGCAGCACTTACTAAACATACCATTCAAACAATAATAAGTAAACTTGAACTTTGGTAACTAAACATTTTTAAGAAATGAATGAAAATTATATTTTGCGTTAAACTGTGGAAACTCACTAAAAAAAAACTTCTGTACGTCAACAATAAACATTCATGACGATTACATGTTCTATTGAATTAGTTGTGCATGAATTCAGAACGATTTTAAGACGTTTTCATTTTGTGATATATGTCAAAATTTGCATTTTATTTGCTCTGCATTTATTCATCAGATTCGCTATAATCGTTCTGATTACTTTTTTAAAACATTGGTGTTCCTTTGATGCATAGTTTTTTTTGATAGCAAATACATGTATGCTTCCATCAATCAAGAATGTTATGGATAAGATATTTTTCGATTATTACTATTTTTTTAAATATAATATTTATTAATCAAAATGGAATTCAAAAATAGTTGCAAGCTTAAATCATTAAAAACAAACTATAAATACATTTGGATTAATTAAATTGATACAGATTTTAATTACTTGCAAAAAAAATATTTGGGCCGTTCATTAACGAAAATTTATTAGAATTCGATACAAAAATTGCGCTCGCACCCTTAATTTGATGGTTCTTCGAACGCATCTTTGATACAAAAATCCGAGGTTAATTTTGAAATTTGAAGAATTTCGTAGTGATTTTTGTAAATTAGTGAATTAATTATAATAAACTGATGGTGAACATGCTTTTTTGAAGACAAAAATGTACATTGGTTCGCTATCAACAAAATGACTGCAAAATTAAAGCTTAAAACTGACTTCTTCATCGAAAAAAAGTAAAAAGAAAAACCTGAAAAGAACTTATTAACCCCTCCATTTTGTTTTTGCTGTGCAGAATGCCGCTAGCCCACGGCATCGTTTTTTTTTGTTTGTGTTCACATCTATTCATGGATTAATTGTCAAAATTACAAATACAACAATGTAAACAAACGGGTTTTGAAGAGTGAAACGTACGAAAGATTCCGGTCTTGGTAATGGAGTGTTTTTGGTTAGAACATTCATTTTTTCCTTGCGTTTGGTGAACAAGGTCCACTGCTTCGAGAGATTTAAATTTCCTTTTGGAAATTTATGAAATCTGGAATCTCTCGTTATCTTATTTCTTTCGTTGTTGTTGCAGTCAAAAACAGAACAAACACCCATGTTTATTAATAAATGTTTTTTATTTAGTATAAATTATAAACAATACCACTTTAAATAACTTTATTGATTTATAAATTTGAAAATTCACTTCCGTTAACATTTACAACAGAAAATAGAGTGAAATTGCACCAAAAATACTAACTCTCTTCAATTGATTGAGTGTTCGTGACGTCACGATAGTTTGACAACCAAAACCTAACATGCGCAATGTGCTATCTTTAGCCGCGTTTTATTATCACCGTGATCTGATCCGGATCAGATCATGATAATAAAACAGCATTGGATCATCATATTTTTTATTACTTAAAGTTTGTAGCAGTGTCAAATTCGTTCTTTCAAAAGTGACATTTCGAAGCAAAAAAAAAAAACAAACACATACCAAAAATGGAAGCTCCACAACTTTTGAAAATGTTTCTGCAAATCACCATTGCACTCTCAAACTCAAAGCATCCAGGAACGCTTTAATCTTATATGTAGTACAGATTCTTTTTGACCTTTTAATAAATGTGACACTTAAATAATTTAATTTAGAGATTACTTACAATCTTACATCTTTTCTCCCATTTGTGCTTCAGCTTTCACGATTTTATTTATATTTTTTGACATTTAAAGCAGGGTTGCCCAAAGAACATTTTGCTCAATGATTTTTTTTGTTCCTTTTTTTTCGGGGAAAGTAATACCCATAATTTATGTCAAATATACATTTTTTTGGACTTAATTATTTTAATTTCACCAATAAATATCTATAGTTTTGTTAAAATATCTAATTATTTCATGGATTATATACCAAATAAATAAATATAAAGCTTCTCGCTTTCTATTTAAAAAATATTTTATTTCAGTCAAATGGAAATGTTTATATGGCAATACAGGTTTTATTTAATTTGTTTGCAATGATACCAACATTTACATGTGAAATAACAATGATAAAGCGCTCCTTGTTGTAAAAAAAAGAATTAAATTTTGGATCTCAAATTGAGATCCAAACACAAAGCAGGATCGTGTGTTGTTGTTGTAATGCATGTAAATTCAAGATCCGGATCAGATCATGGTGATAATAAAACGCGGCTTTTATTAGTTGTATCATGACTCGCCTCTGTCCACTGCCGACGCTGTTTCTGCTGTTGTCTGCACACCATGAATTAATTTGTTGTTGATTTTTTGCCTTCTCTTTCATAATTCGCTGTTTAAGAGTTTTATCAGCTAGCTCTAGCTCTATGAATAAAACTGGTTTGCTCTCTTGATTTTTTTTTCGCTCGACTCTCTGCCTCTCCTTTTTTTAACATAGTACTTGCTTATATCGCAATCATTCACCTCAACATCAATAGCTTCACGGAAGATCTTTTGTGCGACGCTTTTGGAGTTGTTGTCATTGATGTCGTTTAATCCCGTGATTTCGATGCAGTTAGCTAATTGACTTTATTGTTGCCAATGTAACCTGAACTCTAGATTTAAGCAACTCGTTCTCTTTTGTTAAAACTGATAGAGAAACTAGAAATTCTTTATTAACCGCTTCTAAGCTCGTGATTTTTTTTGTAGATCATTTGCAGGGTAATTTCACCTTTATTTTCTACACTAGTTACATTATCATTATCTGTGCTAGTTTTCTCTTGTGCTGGGCCATGTCAGTGCATGGAGCTAAATTGTCACCACTCGAAGAGCCTTGATTAAACTTGGCATACGGCACCGTCGCACTGCCTGGCACTTGATCGAGATGATGAATTGTTGAACGTCTTTTCGCTAAGCACTTTTTACATAGGAATGATTTATTAGTGGTTTTCATATAATCGATATCAGCTTTTAGTAGACCGACACAAGCACCATGAAATGACCAATTACAATCACTACACGACATTCGCAATAGATCGTTTTTTAGTATTTTTTTTGAACACTCTGTGCAGTTCATGTTGAAAATATTCTTTACTCAAATGCGATGCGCACCCCACGACACTCGGAGAGAAGATGAAAAAATAAGCTATCTTGGTAAAAAAATAAACTATAATTATATACAACAACAAGATTTTGATACGTTTATTTGTGGTCATTTATGTTTAAGGTTTTTATTAGAACAATGTAAAAAAGTTTTCAAAATCTAAAATTAAATATAAATAAATATCGTAAAAAAAAACAAATGTGTCTTTTAATCAAACTCTTCTGAAATTCTCTTGCATTGTACATAATTCTAACCAGCACAACCAACAGAGGTAAGTATTGGAATGCTAGTTCTTATTTGATCTTAAGCATATGAACATCCTATTAAGAATATGTTTATCCAATGCACACATCAATTTTATATTGCATGCCGTGCAGGTGCTAATGTGGTGCTATCCAAAAAATCCAACTATGAAAGTATATCCCACAACCAATTTATCACTGAAAATCCAATCCCACAACCAATGTTGAAATGAAAAATATACAGATGGTGCTAGAAATCCAACCACTGAAAATTATTCCCAATTAGAATCAAACTTAACCAATTTATCACTGAACATCTAATCCCACAACCAATATTCAAATGAAAATGCAAATGGTGCTACAAATCCAACCACTGACTTAACAATATGTTTATCCAATGCACACATCAATTTGTTGTGCTATCCAAAAAATCCAACTATGAAAGTATATCCCACAACGGGTTGGTGATAATATCCCCCAAGATATAATCCCCAAAGGAAAATCCCCAAATCCATAATCCCCAAAACGAAATCCCCAGCAGCAAAATTCCCAAACAGAAAATACCCAGGGCGAAAATCCCCAAGTGAATATCCCCAAAATAATTATATTCAAGTAGTGAATCATGTGATTAAATTGCGCGCGCAATTTAATCGCATGATTTACTACTTGAACAAAATTGTTTTGAATATATTAAATTTTATTTATATTGCATGAAATGCAAGCAAAAGATTTGGAAACAATAACATCATCCATTTCAATTTTTATTCCAAAATTAAAGAAACACTCGACACTACAAAACAACACTTAGGCAGCACTAAACAAGCACTACGAATACAATGATTCTCTATCAATACTAAAGTCAGACTGAGAAATGCATGCCTTCATAGTGATTTTTTGTTTAGAAACTGTTTATCATTATCTTTTATAAATATCACAATAAGAGAATTTCATAAGAGTTTTTCTAAAAACTGCATGCATAAATGAAGATATGCACGGATACTGGGAATTGGGAGATTTCGTGGGGATTTTGGCAAAATAAATTATTTAGTTGGGGATTTTGTCCATTTGTCTTATGCCTCTGGGGATATTTTCAAAATGGATTAAATTTTTTGGGGATATTATCCCGTGGGGATTCTTTTTTTTGGGGATTCAATACGACACCCTCCCACAACCAATTTATCACTGAAAATCCAATCCCACAACCAATGTTGAAATGAAAAAATACAGATGGTGCTAGAAATCCAACCACTGATAATTATTCCCAATTAGAATCAAACTTGAAACTTGTGATGCATCCCAATTGGGACGTGCGGTGCGGTGCCGTGCCGGTGCCAAATACAAATGGGTGTAGTAGGAGTGACATAGGTTTTGAATTGGGTGGAGTAGGAGCTACCCAACCAAAAAATCAATATTCCAACAAAAATTTAATTTTTGAACTAGAAATCCGACTACAAAAGTATATCCCACAACCAATTTATCACTGAACATCCAATCGCACAACCAATATTCAAATGAAAATACAAATGGTGCTACAAATCCAACCACTGACACTTATTCCCAATTAGAATCAAACTGTTGGAAATGCATCCCAATTGGGATTTAGCATAGACCAGAACCCCGGTGATACCGGTGAACCGGTGGCCTCGTAACCTCTAGTTTATACTACTATCGTTGATCTTCACGGGCAGCGATTAACGAACAAGAGTGTGGTGAAGTACCTCGGTATCTGGTTAAATCAACATTTATATTTCGACAGACATATAAATGCTGCTCTGACCAGAGCAAGAGGAGCCTTCGCTCTGACGAAACGCCTGTTTTACAGCAGTCGGCTTGGCCCCAGAGGTAAGGTAATTTGCTACATGGCCCTCATACGGCAGATGATCGTTTAGGGTTGTCCTGTATGGTTCAACGTTGCCCCTTCCCAGATGGAGAAGTATCGGGTGTTCGAGCGGCAGTGTTTACGACGCTGTACCGGCTTATATCGAACAGCCAAATCTTCGTTCGTACATTACTATTCCAACGAGGTCCTATACAACGGGGCTCGAATCAACAGAATTGACAATTTCGTGATAAAACTCGTTCGAGTTCACATTGCAAGAGCTATGTCTTCGACCAACAATTTAATTTTCGGGGCGTTTTATCCGAACGACGAGTACTTTGAGAGGCTTCATTCCACCAGAGGCATTCCTCTTCTTAGATAGATCCGCTAATCTACCACGTTAGTCGACGAACCGTGGATAGGCGACTCCTGTACAATCGGGACGTCATGGCACAAGGCGGAGCACAGCTCTTTCGGTTCAGTAGAGCTGTGTCCGAATGGGACCGAACTGATAGGGTGAGGCAGGAGAACCAGTTTTGGTGACTTCAATCGGCACTTCTTGCTAGTGGGTAGCCGGGGGTTTTAAGCCTTGGCCGGCTTACATACTTGTTTTATAGTTTTAGGTTTTAGTTTTAAGTAGAATAGGCATGGTGGCACAAAAAAAAAATAAAAAAAAATAATAACAATAATAGTTTAAACAAAAAAAATGAAATAAGGAAGAAAAAAAAAGGAAAACAAAAAATATTAGATAGTTAGTTTTGCTGCTGTGGTTGTTCTAGTTTTAAGTAGTTTATAGATAGAATAAGAAGTTTAAATTAATTTTAAGTTTTATATTAAGGACATAATTTTGAGTAGTTTTTAAGTAAAAAAAAAAGGATATTGATATTAGTTTTTTTTTCAAATTTTCTAATAAATACATAAAATTTAATTGAAGTAAAATAGATCTTAGGGCCGAACGGCATTAGTATTAAGTGTTATAGTTTAACTTAGAGTGTCCGTATGGGACCAGTAAGTTAGTTGTAAGTTATGGTTAATTAGGCTAGTTTTATGAATTTTTGTCTAGCTTTAAGATAGGTTTAAGATTGAAGTAATAAAAATGAATTTAAAAAAAAAAATAAAAAAAAAGTGCGTTGCACTGTCATGCCAGAGGTCGTGGGTTCGATCCCTATGCTATCTAAAGTTTTTTTTCGCGGGTACTGCCTCTTGCGAGGAATTGACAAATTTTTCAAGAGTAATTCTTGTCATGAAAAGTGCTTTCTCAAATAAGCCGTTCGGATTCGGCTTAAAGCTGTAGGTCCCCTCCATCCCTGACAACAGTACTCGCATAGAGGAATGGTTTAGAGTTGTAAGTCACTAGGCCCTAGTTCCCAACGGACTGTTGCGCCACCCAATTTATTTATTTTTATTGGCAGTGACTTTAATTCGAAGCACATTATTCTGGTGATCTAGTTGTATATCTTTATAGGGGCCAAAGAATATACGCCTTATTTATTCTACTGCAAACTGATTTAATGGCCTACTGATATTTCGAAATACCTGACTTTGTTAATTTATTTGAAAAAGAGGCTTGGATGCGATAACTTCCCATCCCGTCTGTCGATTTGTCTTGCTTAAAAATTTAACAAAATATTCATAACAATATTTTGTGTGAATTAAATAATTTGAAGTGAATATCTTTCATTTTTTCTCCTAATACATGAAAGAAAGGGCAACAAGTCTGCGGCGCACGCTCACGTCTGGCCTCTAGCTCTCGATTCATTCGACTGAGCCTAGAAAGCTCTCGCAGATCTGTTTGTTGTCGACGATACCAATACTTAGGCAATAGACACTCCCTTGCAACGCAAAAAGGAATCGGATTGTACTCACACTTCAACAATCATTCCTTTGCAGCGCAAAAGGAGTTAGATCTCCAAGATGCTTACGCTCTAACACGGCCATCCTGCACCTTTTCATCGCTTTCGATGAAACAAGTAGTTTTGTATTACTTTGATTTAAAAAAATAAGTTTATTTTTAATACAAAGGCTTTAATAATTTTTTTTTTTTTTAAACAAAAAAAACTACAAATTCACTTAGACAAACTTAATAGCTAAAACAATAATGACAAACAAAATAATTTAACGGCATCCCCAGTCCCCCGTCTTTTAAGAAAAGTGTGCATTGGAACTGGATATGATTGGATCCGACATTTCTGTAATAGTTTAAAATTTAATATAGCGAAAGCATTACACGAAAAAAAAAAGAGACAGAAAAACAAACTAAGATCGCGTTATTGTGCCAGTGAAAAAAAAAAGAGAAAAAGAATCTGATTTTATACTAATAGCACTATAGCAGGTACATAATTCAGAGGCAATCTTAAGCTTGAAAATGATAAAACTAATTTTACTGTATTAAAAGTAGGTACACAGTTCAGAGGCAATCTTAAGCTTAACTATGATTAACAAAACTTCTTTCTTAAAAAAAAAAACAAAACAGGTAAATAGCTCAGAGGCAATCTTAAGCATGTCTATGACCGACATTTTTCTTTTTTTTTATACTAGACAGGTTCATAGCTCAGAGGCAATCTTAAGCTTAACTATGATAACCAAAACTTCGCTCTTAAAAAAAAACAAAACAGGTACATAGCTCAGAGGCAATCTTAAGCTCGTCTATGACCGACATTTTTATTTTTTTATACTAGACAGGTTCATATCTCAGAGGCAATCTTAAGCTTAACTATGATAACCAAAACTTCGCTCTTAAAAAAAAACAAAACAGGTTCATAGCTCAGAGGCAATCTTAAGCTTGTCTATGACCGACATTTTTCTTTTTTTATACTAGACAGGTTTAAAGCTCAGAGGCAATCTTAAGCTTAACTATGATAACCAAAACTTCGCTCTTAAAAAAAAAACAAAACAGGTACATAGCTCAGAGGCAATCTTAAGCTTGTCTATGACCGACATTTTTCTTTTTTTATACTAAACAGGTTCATAGCTCAGAGGCAATCTTAAGCTTAACTATGATAAACAAAACTTCGCTCTTAAAAAAAAAACAAAACAGGTACACAGCTCAGAGGCAATCTTAAGCTTGTCTATGACCAAAATTATTCTCAACTCCAAACAAGTTCATACCCGAAATCCTAAACCTGCGTCATACTACTGGCACAACAAAGCGAACTACATTCATTGATTAAACCTAGACAACGTACCATTTCAATTATCATAGTTGCCCATGTGCAAAGGACGGATAATTTCTCTTGCAGCAACAAAAATAGTGTTGGAATTCGCTTTCTTTAACTTATAGCGGTCATTTGGCAGGACACCAACTACTTCATATGGACCGCGATAGTGAACATCGAGTTTAGATTTACGGATTTGGTTACTTCGATAAACTACCAATGTTCCAATAGACAAACGGGTCGGCCTGCATTTACTTTTATCGAATCTGATTTTCATTTGTTGGGCATTTTTCTGCAACCGCTCGTCGGCTAACTTTCGTATTGCTTGAACGTCATCATATTGAGGTTCTATACCAAGTTCCAATAACAGAGCTCCAACTTTTGGAGTTCGCCCATTAACTCCGGTTAATATTTTCAAAGGTGATAAGCCGGTTGTTTTGTTGACATTTGTATTTAAGGCTAGTTGTATGCGATTGACGTATGTGGTCCATTCGAGATTAGTGTTCAGATTGGTTCGCATTAAATTAGCTACAGTATCTACGTACCTCTCAACTGGCCCATTAGCCCTACTAGCACCTGGAGCTATCAAGTGGAGTTCAATACCAAAGGAAACACAAAGCTTTCTAAACTCTTCGCTCGTAAAATTTGACCCGCGATCAGTAATAATCCTGCATGGGGCACCAAATAACATTACAAAATTATGGAAATGTTGAACTGTTTCCGACGCTTTCAAGGATTTACAGGGAAATAGCAAAATAAATTTCGTAAACGCATCAACAATGATAAGTAATTGATGGCAGTCTTCCTTATTTTTGCCACTAAAGGGTCCCATATAGTCCACATGGATGGTGTGAAAGGGAACCGGCTTCTTTTCTATTGGGTGCAGTTCACATTGCTTCCTTCCAGAAGATCTTTTGGCTACAATGCAGATCAAGCAAGATTCCACGAATTTTCTAACATTTTTTGACATTGAAGGCATCCAGAAACTTTCTCGCATTTTATTTAGTGTCTTTTCCCATCCTACGTGACAATTATCATCATGAAAGCTTCTTATTAGTGAAAGCCGACATTGTTGTGGTACAAAAAGTTTTTCGGATTTGCCAATTTTCTTATATAGCAGGCCACTCTTTACTACGTACTGGGATTTAGTGTTCGTGTCACCATCTTTGATCTTTTCGATTATGTCAGTGGTGTTTGGATCATTACGCTGCTCAATATTTAACCATGTGTCTGAAAGACTGTTCAAACAGTAACAATTGGATGTGTTGGTGGGTACGTTTTGGCTCAAGTAATCGGCATGTAGCATAGTTTTCCCTTTCCTGTATTCGATTTCAAAATCGAAATCTTGGAGATACATCCACCATCGTGCAACGCACGGCAGTAGGCCTCTCTTTTGTTTTGTTGCTTTTAACGCATTACAGTCGGTGACCACGAGAAATTTTATACCCAAAAGGTACGTTCGAACATTTTTAACAGCATTCACCACTGCCAGGGTTTCCAGCTCGTAGCTGTGGTATTTACTCTCGTATCCTTTTGTTCCCTGACTGTAGAAGGCAACTACGTGTAAGCACCCATTGATGCGCTGAAACAAAACTGCACCATATCCTATGGCGCTGGCATCTGTGTGTAGTTCCGTTGGAAGGTCCGGGTTAAATATCACCAGCACTGGACGTATCGTGAGTTGGTTTATTATATAAAGCCTTGCCGTTTCGCATTCCTCAGACCAGACAAACTTTGAATTGTTCTTAGTTAGTGAGGTGATGCAACTTGTCTTTGCAGTAAACTCTGGAACAAATTTGCGAAAATAGCTCGCCAAACCGCGTCGTACAAGCGCGTCTATTTTACTGCAGCTAGGCCTAATGCCTTCAAATGATATTTCACGGCCTAAATACTCAATTTTCGTCTGTAAAAACTTACATTTCTCCATATTAATCGAAAATCCACATTCAGTTAATGCCTGCAGAACTGCTTCAAGCTTTTTAAGTCCTTCTTCTTTGTTCTTAGATGGAATCAACACATCGTCGAGATAGACCAATGCTGTTAAGTCTTTTAGATTTCCTAGAGCTGCATTGATTGCTCTTTGGAAGACAGCAGGTGCATTGGCAAGTCCAAATGGCATTCGTAGGAACTCAAAGTGTCCATCTGGTGTAACAAAAACGGTTTTTTCGATGGATTCTTCCGAAATCGGGATTTGATAAAAACCGGACGCCATATCCAATGAAGTAAAAAACATACTACCAGAAAGCCTATCTAACTGATCGTCTATTCTCGGTAACGGGTAACGGTCTTTTAAAGTAATTTTATTAAGGGCCCTGAAATCTACGCAAAGGCGATTCTGAGCGTTCTTTTTTCGGACTAGAACTACTGGGCTAGCATAAGGGGAGTTACTATCTCTAACAATTCCGTGGTTCTTAAATTCCGTAATCATTTCTGATGTTATGTGGCGCTCACTATGTGCCATACGAAAAGGCCTATAAAAAAATCCAGATTCTTTAGATACTCGTATTTTTAAAGACCCCGTAGTAACTTTTGCAGTTGGAACCCCCCTAATTATGTTTTTTGAAAACTTTTTAATTATATCATTTAGCTTTCCCGCAGTTTCCGATGCAAGTTTTGGGTTACTAACGTTAACTTGGGTTTGCGTGACAAGACAGTGAATTGGTTCGCGTCGTCGTCTAAGAGTTGACCCATAGGCATCCACTGCAATTTCTAACGACGAGTCTTTGAGGATGTCCCTTTCGATAATCAAATCATTTTTCATAAATCTGTAGTCCATAATGTGAAAAGTTACGTCAACAGTTATTTCTTCGAATTCAACTCTCGTTTTTAGTTTCTCGGTGAGGTTTATCGAATCGTTTCCGATTCCTTGAACGACTAGAAAATGAGCCTCTTTCTTTGATGATACCCTGTCAGCAACATCTGACCGAATAAGCGAGCAGTCCAACAAGCAGTGAAAAACTTTACCGTTCATCATTACCACGGTCGTTCCTTCAGACGACGTTATATTTTCGCACAGATTTACCTTTTTCCTCTCTGTTTTGCCCAACAGGAACTCTCGTCATGGCCTGATTTGCGGCAGAAAGAGCACTTTCTAACATTTGTTGTAGATGTTTCAATTGAAGTGGTTGCTGACAAAGCTTTTCTTGGACATTTAGCCTTTAAGTGTCCAACCTGGCCACACTAAAAACAGTGTCGATCAGAATCTAACCGAAGACGTTTAGCTAAGGAACCTACAGGAGTAGGCTCATTAATTTTTCGTGAAAATTGACGAAAGGCTGGCGTATCAGGTTTTTGGTTGGGAGTTTCTCGAATAGAAGACAAATGGTCAATCAAATTTTGTACAGTTTTTGGCATTACAAATGGCAGGGAGTTTCGAAGACTAACTTCGGAAATATTTCCAACTACTATCCGAAATAATCATATGTTCAGGGACCTCGAATGGTAGCCGGTTTATTTGAGAAACTTTCTCCATTACAAAATCCGTATATGTTGTAAATTCTTTGCTTTCCGTATTTGCAACAGTTCTAAGTTGTTGCACAACATCAGCACCACTTGAGAATACGTGAATTATGGAAGCCCTAAGATCTTCCCAGTTATAGTGCTGGTACCCAAATTCCCTATACCAAGTTTTTACCCTCCCCAGTAAAGCATTTTCGACTCGGGGTATGATGTCATAGCTCTGCAGCTGATCGCGAGCCACCCTAGCATCAACATTAGAGCACCATTTTCTTACGTCGACGCGGGAATGGTCTGGATCAAAGCACGGAAACCCAACGGTGCCAACTCGTTCACGCTGCTGCACAACCGAGCTCAAAATTTCTGTTGTAATGATGTGTGTATTTTGATTTCCCGTTCTTTCTTTATTCACATCTTCTAAAGTCGTATCGACTTCTGTTAAGCCTTCGCTTCGTCTTTTTCCCGTTCGTTTCCCCTTTGGCATTTTAAATTTAGTATAAAAAGCACTTACCAACCTCAAAGACGTCAAAACCAATATTTACTCTATATAAAAACAGAGCGCACGGCGACGCACAGATGTTTTTCTATTTTCTTTTCCTTTTCATTTTCGTTTTTGCTACCCTGCTCTTTTGTTTTATTTTTAGTTACAGGGAATAGACACACGATCAAGGGGAAAAAACACACGAGCACAGGCAACACAGCCAAGAATACTATAAACTGTCTGTTACACAGTTTCGCTTGTTTAACCGTTTTGTCTTCAGTTGTAGGGATAAGACAAACTATAGGGGTAGGAACACACTAATACGAGCAACACAACCAAGAATAATAAACTGACTGTTACACAGTTTCGCTTGTTTAACCGTTTTGTCTCCAGTTGTAGGGATAAGACACACTATAGGAGTAAAAACACACTAATACAAGCAACACAACCAAGAATAATAAACTGACTGTTACACAGTTTCGCTTGTTTAACCGTTTTGTCTTCAGTTGTAGGGATAAGACACACTATAGGGGTAAAAACACACGAATACGAGTAACAAAACCAAGATTAATAGTCAACAAGGCGGGACACAACCACACAGTCTCATTTAATCGTTTGGCTATTTTTGTTTTTATTTATTACCTATTATTATTATTATTATTTTTATTTATTTTTTTTTTAACTATAACGATTTTTTAATTAAGCAAATAATACGCGAGGGAGGGATCTATCCCACTTCTGATGAAAGAAAGGGCAACAAGTCTGCGGCGCACGCTCACGTCTGGCCTCTAGCTCTCGATTCATTCGACTGAGCCTAGAAAGCTCTCGCAGATCTGTTTGTTGTCGACGATACCAATACTTAGGCAATAGACACTCCCTTGCAACGCAAAAAGGAATCGGATTGTACTCACACTTCAACAATCATTCCTTTGCAGCGCAAAAGGAGTTCGATCTCCAAGATGCTTACGCTCTAACATACATGAAACGAAAACCATTTCTTATCAGTTTTTTGTTGTTTTTCTAGGTTTTTTGTCAGTTGAATGTTTCTAATAAATTAACTACAAATTAAAAGCAACATTTTGCATATAATGAAATAGTTGATTTCAAAATCTATTTTTGTTAACAATATTTTTAGTCGAAAACCAATTTTTACCAATTTAAGCAGCATTTTTTTAAAGTTTTTATTTCTTATATAAACAGAAAGACAGATTGGATTTTTCTAAGACGATTATCTTACATTAACAACAACATTCATTTATTCACGAGATATCGAGAATCGAACATCAATTGTTATCAACTTTGCGTGCTATTATTTGCAGAACTAATTTTTTGTAAAAAAAACTGTCAATTCTAAAAAAACTATATTTTTAAGATAAAATTAGTCTGAAGCCAGTGTCTTCAATGTTTATAAAAGATATTTAAGTCGAAAATCAATTTTTACCAACTTCAGAGATGTATGTACATGAGATACAAATTTGAATATTTTACAGAATTCCATATTAGAAACTAAGATAATAAATAGAAACTTTGGCTCAAAAGCAAAGAAAATAGTAATAAGAACTTAATACAGAACGGTTGCGGAAATTCTAGAAGTGACAAATTAAGTACGACACGAAGAACTAAACCTTCCGACCTGATACGATTAACTTCTTGAAAACGGCGGAAAGAGCAACGGAAAGCTATTGAAGGTTATGACACAAATAATAAATAAATATGATTATTTGTGGTTATGACAACAACCCACGAGAAAAAATCCTACTGCGAATCTTTTCCGACAGCGCTCGGCGCGTCGGTCGGCGACCGTCTGTTATAAGACCAATTTTCCTTTCTACCATATGGACACAGTAATTCAAAAGTTCAGTCTAATTTTATAAGTAGGCATTCCCCAGGTTCAATCTATGCAAAATTTGGGAAATATTCATACCACCAATTCATCTTGAACTGAACAAAAAGTAAATTAAGGACTTAAACAACTAAATGCTCGTTTTTTCATCTTAACTTTTGTAGGATACAAAAGTTTTCCAATTAAAACAAAACCTTAACTTCTCCAATTCTGTAAATCTATAAATATTCTTTTTGTGTCCTTTGTTTTTTATGTCCTTCATTCGTTTTCTTTTATATGTACTTTAATTTTGTATTTCTTTCCTTAAAAATGAGTTTTGTTAAAAGTTGTTAAATCTTAACACAAGTTATTTCAAATAAATTAAATAATCATAATACAAGATTTTTACTTCAACTTCAGATCGCCAAGCTCAAACGTCAACTCCCTATTATACTTTAAGAACGAAATGTAAAAAAATACGTTTGATATTCAAAGCAACCGAAAGTTATGAATATACATACATACCTAATTGAATTTTCGATTTATTTAATAGAAAAATAAAGTGATAGGTATACTCTCTAGTGTAATAGTGGTTGCTGTGTGTCAAGTCCGCAGTTTTGTAGGGATGGGGTTTGTTTCGAAAATTGAGATTGTGTAGACTTTGTTCGCGTTCGGGTGGCTAGGCTAATTTTCTTCTTTCCACAACTAATTTTAGACAAAAAAGCTACAAATTATTCCATCGTTACATTTTCGAGTGCCCTTGTTTTATGCCTGGACTCACGGTGTCAAGTTAGCACTACATACTCCCTTTTTAAAAAAAATCAAAGTAAAACAAATTTTTGGAGTTTTTTTCTTTCCACAACTAATATAAAAAAATAAATTGGGTGGCGCAACAGTCCGTTGAGAACAAGGGCCTAGTGAATTACAACTCTCAACCATTCCTGTATGTGAGTACTGTTGTCAGGGATGGAAGGGACCTACAGATTTGAGCCGAATCCGAACGGCTAATTTGAGAAATCACTTTTCATGGCAAGAATTACTCTTATTATCTCACTAATTATTATTATCAACTAATTGTGTACTTAGTTTTAACAAAATCAAAAAGTGTAGTGGTAACTTGATATCAACCTAGCACTACATACCACTTTTTTTTAAAATCGTCGAGCTACAAATTTTTTTTTCCACAACTAATTTACAACAAAAAAGCTACAAATAACTGCATACTCAGTTTTTTTAAATTCGAAAAATGTAGTGTTAACTTGAGAGTCTTCTATCTGAGATACTTTGTAAACGACCAGGACCAAATTGGTAGCATAATTTGTCAACACAAAAGGACAGAAAGAAAATGGAAAACACGAGTAAGATCTAAGAAGAAAACATTAAACTAATTTTTGTTTGCATACACACAAAAACTGCTTAGTAATTTATCTACTATACATTTTTTTGTATAAATTCTTGCAGTTTCTCGATAATCTTGGGTAAGCTTGAGATTTGCCTTTGACGAAGGATGGTTTTTGTATGAAATATTTCAAACAGCATGGTTCTAGAAACCAAGTCAAAATGTGTTGAATTATGCAAACTTACAGTTTGTGAATCACTCACTGTACATACGTGAGATTAGATGATAAGAAGTTAATGCGCCAATTTTGGAAGTTAGTTTTTAGTTTGTTCCTTACTCTTATTATGATAACATCAAAATGTAAAACTTATTAACTAAAAGAACTAATAATAAAACCAAATGAACTTTAAACAAAATCGTATTTATTTTAACATGGTAGCAGAACATGGTTAAATAAAATCAAAATAAAAACTGATTAAAGAAAAAAACTGATAGAGAAATGTGATATAAAGAAGAAGCAAACTACGTGTCCAAAATTGTGCTAGTGTTACTATTTTTTTTTTTTTTTTATCCGATGGAAATCTTCAAAAGACACTCGGTAAGAATCGGTACCGAGTAGTGTGGGACTCTTACCGCACTAAAACCACCGGTGAATCAGGACCAATCTATGAAAGATCGACAAATGATTTTTATTTCTTAATTTTTAAATCATATTGGGGGAAGTTTAAGGTTATAACACTTTCCCGTAGCTTTTAGACCATCAGCTCATGAGGCTTGGTTCTTCTTAATCTCCGAACATTGTCTCGTACATTTAATACGGTCTCCATTTCAGAGTTAGTATGACTTTGCAGTCGCTGATTGTGTGATACAGCGTGTTTCTTAACCACTTCTGTAACCATTTCAATTTGAAGGTCACGATGTAGATCGCTATTTCTTATATACCAAGGGGCATTTATTATTCCACGAAGGACCTTGCTTTGGAATTTTTGGATGGGTTCAGCATTTGTTTTCTTTGTACAGCCCCATAGTTGGATGCCATATGTCCAAACGGGTTTCAATACTTGCTTATATAACATTAGTTTGTTCTGGATAGATAGGTCAGAGTTCTTTCTATTAACCAGTACATTTTTCTGTACTTCAAGTTTAGTTCTTCTCTTTTCTTTTTGATGTGTTCTTTCCATTTAAGCTTTGCATCCAAATTCATTCCAAGGTATTTGGCGGTATTGGAGTAAGGTACTTCTGTACTGTTTATAAAAATTGGAACATTGTTTATGTTTTTGTTTGTAAAGTTTATATGCGTCGATTTTGTTTCGTTTAATTTGATACGCCATTTGTGCGTCCAATCACTAACTTTATCGACTGCATTTTGCAATTTTTGTGTAGCCTTCGTAACGGATTTATCTGGCACCAATATTGCAGTATCATCAGCAAAGGTGGCCATGATAGCGTTGATGTCCACTGGAATATCCCTTGTATATAACAGATACAGGGTTGGTCCTAGGACACTTCCTTGTGGTACACCGGCTTCAATTTTCTTAAGTTCCGAGTAATTTTGGTCGTACCGTACTCTAAAGAGTCGGTTCGTAACGTAGGATTTCAGTATTTCGTAGTACTGCCTGGGGAAGTCCCTATGCAGTTTGTACTCAAGTCCCAAGTGCCAAACCTTGTCAAAAGCTTGAGCAACATCTAAGAATACAGACGAGCATACTTGTTTTTCTTCAAGTGCCTTTTCCACAACATCCGTAATTCGATGCACTTGGTCTATCGTGGAATGTTTATTTCTAAATCCAAACTGATGGCTCGGAATTAGTCTTCTTTCTTCAATTATTTTGCTAATCCTTTTCAGTAACAGTTTTTCAAAAACTTTTGCCATGATTGGTATAAGCGATATTGGTCTGTAAGATGTAACTTCTGTTGGTGGCTTACCTTGTTTAGGTATAACAATGACTTCTGCAATTTTCCAATGATGTGGCACATATCTTAGTTTAAGGCATGCGTTTATTATAAATTGGAGTTTCTTGAAGGCTATAAGAGGCATTTCTTTCAGAACCTGAGCAGTTATAAGATCGTACCCTGGTGATTTTTTGTTTGACAACTTATGTTGACACGTGCTTCTTACTTCTTTGAGCGTGACAAAAGGTATTTCACATTCGTCGTTTCTGTCAACAAACTGTAAGGGATCTGTAGCTGTGCTTGCTGGGAATGGCTTGAAAACATTCGCGAGATGTTCAGCGAAGAGATCAGCCTTTTGTTTCGGGTTTCCGATCCATTTACCATCTTGAGATTTTATCGGCGGGTTTTGTGTCTGAGGTCTTTTTAGGCGCTTAGCTGCTTTCCATAAGGAGTATTCTGTAGAAGCATCCGTCGTCAGACTTTTCAGGAATCTACTTAGTGAATCATTTTTAAACTCACAGATTCTTTTTTTTAGTTCGTTGTTAAGACGGTTAAAAACTACCTTATCATCTGGGAATCTCGTGAATCGCCATTTTCTTCTAGCTCTTCTTTTTTCCAATATCAACTCCTTTATTTCGATAGGATATTTTATTTCTTTTTCTCTCGCATTCGAAATAGTTGGAGTACTTTCTTCTGCAGCCTGCTGCACATCAGCAATAAATTGTTCTACTTCATGATCAATTTGTTCAATTGTTTGCATAGGGGATCTTAGGTTTATAAAATTTTCAAGTGTTACTATGAATAAAATAAAAATTGACTTGAATCAAGAATTAAAAAGAATAAGAAAATAGTTTGCAGAGCAATTTGTGAAAGTGCAAGAAATTAAAAATTTTATTGATAACTCTGAGAAACTAAAAAGTGAAAAACAAGAAATGGTTTCATATGTTAAGGTAGACGATGTCGTGATTCCCATTTTTGATGGATTCGAATATGTAAGTTGGAAAAGAAGAATACTTAAATCATAGACACACCATACAAAGACTGGAATCTTTCGTACGTTTAACCCTCCAACACCCATTTGTTTACATTGTTGTATTTGTAATTTTGACATTACGTCCATTTTGAAATGTGAAATCCAACAATTCGATGCGGTGTATTTACTTGTTTTGACAGATGTTTTTTTTTTATTAAATTGCTGTGGTGAGAATTTTAGATTTGATTTTAGCTGTCAAATGACGCACTTGTTTTGTTTATTTGAAATTAGTCACGATTCACAGAACCAAATACATTTTGTATGTTTTTTTATTTAATAATTCATACTATTTGATTCAATAATTGGTAATTGTCTAGAATAGCTACTTTTGCTAAAAAGTTTTTTTGAATTGATTGCACGGCGTACTAACAGCTAGGTATGTAAGGGGGGCATGCTGCCCCCTGCTTGGGATCACTATAGGATTTGGGGTGGGTGCGAGTTTGGGTATATGCAAAGAACTTTTGCATTTGAGCACTAAAATCAAAGAAATTCCCAACAAAAAAAAAGCAAGTATGGCTCACAGTCATGAAAGAATCACAACCCATTCGTGTTCTTTGCATATACCCAAACTCACACCCACCCCAAATCCTATAGTGATCCCAAGCAGGGGGGTTGCAGGGGGGCAGCATGCCCCCCTTTACATACCTATCTGTTAGTACGCCGCGCCGCGCCGTGCTATCAATTCAAAAAAACTTGTTTTAGGCTCCAATTTCAAAAATTTCAATCGAGCAACAAGTATCTGTCATTTTTCAACTTTTTTAATTAATAAATAAAAAAATGGTTGCAAAATTGCACTTCCCCCGATTTTTTATTAAAGTTTACGAAAAAATACACCGATTTTAGTATAACTTAATACTAAATAATCTTAAAATCTTTTGTACTTTACTTACTATCCGTAAATAGAATTACTTTAAAAATGCAGGATCCAAATGAGGATACCGAATGGAATGATGTCCTCCGTGCAAAATGTATACTTCCACCCAAACAAAAAGAAGCTGAAATCAACGAAGATCAAATTGTCTCTATGCTCCAGAATGCCATTGAACTGGTGGTGAGCAGAAAAATATAGACATGAACATGAACGAATTGGACAAATTTGAAGACTCCGAAGACGAAAGTGTTCTCGAGGAATATCGTCGCAAATGAATGGCAGAGATGCGGGCATTCGGAGAAAAGGCTCTTTTAGGCTCAGTGAGGGAAATCTCCGGACAAGATTACGTCAACGAAGTGACCAAAGCTGGAGAAGGTATCTGGGTTGTGCTGCATTTGTACGCAAATGGTGTGCCGCTCTGTTCGCTCATACACCGCCATATGCAACAGTTGGCCATAAAATTCCCACAAACTAAGTTCCTGCGGTAAGAACATTCTTACTCATACTTCAAGGATTCCAGGAAGGTACAAACTATTCTTGTGGGTACATTATTATACCAAGGACACGACCAAATGAATTCCAATGTTTGAATTTTTAAACATTTTTGATAGGAAAATACAAACATTGGAACTCCCTTGGTCGTGTCCTTGGTATAATAATGTACCTACAAGAAAAGTTTGTACCTTCCTGGAATCCTTGAAGTGTGAGTAAGAATGTTGCATTCTCACTTTTTAGTAAAAATCAAAAAAACTTATAAGAAAACGTCCAAGTGAGTTCCAATGTTTGTATTTTCCTATCAAAAATGTTTAAAAATGCAAACATTGAAATTCATTTGGTCGTGTCCTTAGTACAATAATGTACCTACAGGAATGGTTTATACCTTCCTGGAATCCTTGAAGTATGAGTAAGAATGTTGCATTCACACTTTTTAGTAAAAATCAAAAAAAAACTTATAAGAAAACGTCCAAGTGAGTTCCAATGTTTGTATTTTCCTATCAAAAATGTTTAAAAATGCAAACATTGGAATTTTTGTTGACGTTTTCAAACTCACCTCAAAGAAATAAATAGTTATGTTATGTGTGATGTTGCGGTGATGTCACACTTTTATTATTTTTTTTTAATTAAAAAACTTAACTTATAGTGAAATTGTTAAAACTTGGTCACTGTTTTGTAATTATCAAAATACTTTCATGAAATAGTCATCGTTTTTAAATTAAAAAAAAAAGAATTATTATAACATTCAAAAAAGATAATTTTTGGAATGTATAATTTTTGTTAGATTTATATCGATGGAATTTACCTAAAATACCAGAGATAAAGTAAAACACGACACGTCCATTTGATTGTAAGAAAGAGAAGAAGTAATTTTATTATGTAATTGTGAAGTTAACAAATGTCATTTAGTTTATTGGGCACGTTCAATTAACTTTCCAATACTCTCCTATTTTATTTTAATGCAAAATTCAATTTCTTAATGGATATATGTAAGTAAATCTACTTTAAATTTCATAATTTTTTATCAAACTGTTTAAATTATGTTGTATTGACTTCATTTTAATTAATTCGTTTTATTGGCAGAAGGCCATTAATAAATTATTGTCAATTAAAACCAAAAATAATTGAGAAAACCTCTAACTTGCGACCAGAAGTTGGTTTGGTCAAAATATCAGCTGGCATCTTATTAGTTGGAAAATGAGTGAGTTTAATCAAACCATTTTTGACGTTTTGGTGCACGAACTTTTCTTTGACATCAACGTGCTTTGTTCGTGCAGAGTATGCATTGTTGGTCGGCAGCTTAACTGCACTAATGTTGTCGCAAAACAATTCGATTGACCCAGGTGAGTTTATAAAGAGTTCCCTCTCAAGCATTTTTAACCAAATGCATTCTTGTATTGCTGCTGTCATAGATAAAAACTCTGCCTCTGTCGTTGAGATTGCGATGGTTTTCTGTTGTTTGGTGCACCACGAAATCACGTACCAGCTGTGAAGCGGGAAAAGTTGGACAGTAAATCCATAGAATGTATTCTCATTGGATATGCTGCAGATGCAAAAGCATACAGGCTTTACAACACCCAGTCTAACTCAGTTGTTATAAGCAGAGACGTGACGTTCTTGGAGTCAAGTGGCAGTAATCAGGTAGTTGATTTCGAATCTGATAAAACTAATCGTTTTTTGTTGGATTATTCCGAAGGTGAAAAATATGGGAATTGTGAATCAGAGGAGGATATCTCTCGTGATGATCTTCAATCAATAAATGATCCGCAAATTACAAGTTCACCTACAACCCAGAGTGATTTGGAAGCTGTTGATTCATCTCATCAACAACCAGTCGATGATTCATTTACTTCACTTACTGATGACAGCAATGGCAGCATGTGGCAACCAAGTGAGGCAGTTGATGAAGACGAGTTGCTCCAAGATGTCGTACCGCGCCAGAAATCATCTCGAAATCAGGGGAAGCCAAAGCCAGATTACGCAAGTTTTGCTTTCGCTTTTTTTGTGAGTGATCCGTCAACATTCAAGCAAGCCATTGCTAGTGAGAACGCCGAATCGTGGAAGAGTGCGATGAGAGATGAATTTGAATCACTTCAACAAAATAAAACCTGGAAGCTAGTGGAGCTACCCCCAGGAAAATCACCGATTAAATGTAAGTGGGTATATAAATCAAAGCGTGATACCCAAGGCAAAGTCGTTCGATACAAAGCTAGGTTGGTGGCCAAAGGCTTAACTCAAGTCGAAGGCGTGGACTACCATGAAACGTTCTCCCCGGTAGTTCGTTTTACAACAATTCGATACTTGATGGCGATTGTAGCTAAATTTGATTTGAACATCCGTCAATTGGATGTTGTGACAGCGTTTCTCCATGGCAAGCTGGAAGAGGAGATTTTCATGTCGCAGCCTGAAGGTTTTTCTGATGGAACAGATCGCTGTTGTAAGCTGGTGAAGTCAATCTACGGACTCAAACAATCGAGTCGTGTGTGGAACAGTACTCTGAACCAAGTTCTTTCGGATTTTGGGCTAAAGCGTTCATCGACAGATCAATGCGTGTATTATCTAATCGAAAGTTCTCGATTGTTCATCGTGGCCATTTACGTGGATGACATCTTAATATTCAGCAATGATGATGGGCTGGAACAGAAGCTAACCGATGTTCTCTTTAAGCAGTTTAGGATGAAGGACATGGGAGAGATTTCATCCGTCTTGGGAGTTCGCGTAACAAGAAACAGGAAAACAGGTACGATTTCTCTTGATCAAACACAATACATAAAAGATATTTTATCTCGTTTTAACATGAGCGACTGCAATCCAACGGTTGCACCAATGGATATCAATCAGAAAATATCTGCCAAAATGTGTCCGAGCAACGATGATGAGAAAAACCAAATGAAGGATGTACCGTATCGACAACTGGTTGGCGATCTACAATTTCGCGTGCAAGTCTCAAGGCCTGATATCTGTTTTCCGGTCAACGTTTTAAGTCGATATAATAATAATCCTGGCAAAGCACACTGGGGTGCTGCGAAGCGGATCTTACGTTATCTCAAAGGGACGCTTGACAAGAAGATAACATACAACAATTCTCAAACAGAACTCAAAGGTTATTGTGATGCCGATTGGGCCAGTGATGAAGACGAGCGAAGATCAACTACTGGTTATGTGTTCACCATGCAAGGTGGTGCAATTTCGTGGTGCACCAAACAACAGAAAACCATCGCAATCTCAACGACAGAGGCAGAGTTTATGTCTATGACAGCAGCAATACAAGAATGCATTTGGTTAAAAATGCTTGAGAGGGAACTCTTTATAAATTTGCGGATCATTTATTGATTGAAGATCATCACGAGAGATATCCTCCTCTGATTCGCAATTCCCATATTTTTCACCTTCGGAATAATCCAACAAAAAACGATTGGTTTTATCAGATTCGAAATCAACTACCTGATTAATGCCACTTGACTCCAAGAACGTCACGTCTCTGCTTATAACAATTGAGTTAGACTGGGTGTTGTAAAGCCTGTATGCTTTTGCATCTGCAGCATATCCAATGAAAATACATTCTATGGATTTACTGTCCAACTTTTCCCGCTTCACAGCTGGTACGTGAGCAAAAGCTCGACATCCAAAAACCTTAAGCAGCGACAAATTTGGTTTTCGATTCGTCCAGATTTCTTCAGGCGACTTCTCTCCAGTTCCTTGACATGAAATTCGATTGATGATATAAGCTGCCGTCATTGCAGCTTCTGCCCAAAACGTCTTTGGCAGGCCCGAGTCGACATCCAAAAACCTTAAGCAGCGACAAATTTGGTTTTCGATTCGTCCAGATTTCTTCAGGCGACTTCTCTCCAGTTCCTTTACATGAAATTCGATTGATGATATAAGCTGCCGTCATTGCAGCTTCTGCCCAAAACGTCTTTGGCAGGCCCGAGTCGATCAGCATGCAGCGCACTTTGTCCATAATTCAATTCAATTCAATTCAATTCAATTTCATTATTGTAAACAATACACTAAGACAATGTCTTTTATAGTATTTGTACTTTGGTTGAACAATTAAAGTGCTGTTTGATTCTATATACAATAAGATAATACTTAGGCTGCTAAAAATATTTTTTTTTTTTTTTTTTTTTTTTTAATAATACATATAAGACTTTTCCTCTCTTCTTCTTTCTTATTTCCCCCTTAACATCCTAGTTGTTCGAAAAATGTTTAAAAACCTCGGTCTTGAAACTCACTGCATCCGTTATCCTCTTAATGCTAACCGGCAAAGAGTTAAAAAGGCGAATGCTGTGAACGAAGAACAACCGTGAGGAATTTAGATATCTAAAAGTTGGAATAACTAAATTATTTGTTCTTGACGATGTACAGAACTTAATTTTTTCATAAAGGTACTCAGGTTTTCTTGTGCGAATAATTCTGTGGAGAAAGATACAAATACGGAAATTTACGTATTCGACCATAGTGCACTTAAGAATTTTTTTGCTGAAAGCAGAGATATGGTCATATCGGCGAATACCATAAACGTAGCGAGTCATGTCATTAAGCGCCACACGTAGTTTGTATTCAGATAAAGAATCCAGTTTCGGATACACGACTTCAGAAAAGGAAATGATTGGTACGAGTAGAGTTCTCATAAGACGAAGTTTTGTTTCTTGAGGAGTAAAAGAATTAGATACCCATAGTTTTCTTAAAGTTCCGTAAATACGTGCAATGACATAATTTATATGGTCTCTGCAAGAGAGATCCCTAGAGATTTTGAATCCAAGACTGGTCACAGAATCTACAAAACTAACATGGGCACTATTCAAAGTAATCGAAGGTAGATCTCTATGGTGGTATGTCTTCTTAGAAATTAGTAGGGCTTGACTTTTATTGGGATTCATTCGCTCACATAACCCATTTTGTTGTGGACTATAGACAGCTGACTTTTGATGCAAAATTCCATTTTTCTCAAAGAATTCACGGAATTTATTGTTGCAAAACTCGGTGCCATTATCACTTCTGAAGCACTTTAATTTGTGGCCTGTTTGTTTTTCAGCCATAGCTTTGAATTTAACAAAACACTCAAACACTTCGCTTTTGTTTTTAATAACGTAAATTAAGACTTTTCGAAAAAATTCATCGACGAATGACACAAAATGACGAAAACCACTCATGGACTCCACCGACGAGGCTTGACAAACGTCACTATGTACCAATTCCAACAAGTTCTTTGCGCGGTTGCCTTCGTCACTAAAAGGAGAACGACTTTGTTTCCCTTTCAGACATGTATCGCACACACTGTTTCTCGGAATTGATACATTTTTTAATTCGCTCTTCAAGAAAGACATGCACTCAAAACTAGCATGTCCAAAGCGACGATGCCACAAAATAATATTTTCTTTGGGTTTTGTTGTGACGATTGGCTCTTTCTGCGCCTCAGCAACAAAGGATTTTACATCGTGTATGACATCTAATTTGTACAAATCGTTTACTAAGCTGGCCGTGGAAATTATATTCCAAATTGTGTCAAATATCTTACACCCTTCATTCGTAAACAAAACAGATTTATTGTTTTTTACCATTTGGCTAACCGATAACAGATTAGCGCAAATATTGGGTACATAGTGAACTTTGTTGATTGTTATCTCATTCTGGTTGCCACCGTTAAACACCACTTGCTTTACGCTGCCGACACAATCAATTGAAATTTTATCGTTGTTTGCCACAACAACTTCTTTTTGCACAGGTTCACTAATATTTTCAATGATCGACTTGTGTTTTGTCATATGTACGGTACAACCACTATCAATGTACCAATCTGATGGCAATTCACTAAATTGAACTAGCAATGATGAAAATAGCATGGTTTCGCTTTTGTCATTTTTTTGTTGCTGCTTTTTTTTTGTTCTTAGCTTTAGGGCAATTCTTGATGTAATGTTGTTTGGAACCACATCCAAAGCAATGCTTTACGTTCCTACTTTGGATTTTTTTATTTTTTACGACCAAAGCTGCCTTGCTTGAATCACACTTTTCATTTTCAAAGACTAAGCCTTGCATCAGCAATTTTTTGATATAGTCGAATGTGATTTTATTTGAACAGTTTTCTACTGCGAGTATCATAGGTTTATACTCTACAGGTAAACCTATCAGCATTAACGAACCGGCTACTTCATCGTCTATATTGAAGCCTGCCGCTTTCACTTTGGACCACAGTAAACTCATCTTATTGACGTAATCTTCCATTGACGCACATTCTTTTTGCTTGAGAGATACCAATTGTTGCAACAGTGCCACTTTGCGACCGGTGCCGGTGCCATCAAAAGCTGCCGCTATACTATCCCATGCTTCTTTGCATTTGCGAGCTCCTTCTATATGATTATAGTTGCACGGCTCAAACAATAACGTCAACTCACCTATTGCTCTAAGATCTGCTTTCTTCTGGACGTCATTTGCTGCTGCGGCTAATTCATTCTGGCAAGATTCCCACAAACCCCTGATTATCATGTGAGCTCTTGCGCCGACCTTCCATTCAGAGTAATTCTCCCTGCCTTTAAGACGATTGAATGGAATTTGAGCGGTCATTTCTTCGGTTGAACTTTTCGTAGAATCTTCGACAAGAATATTTTCAGAATCGTCAGCTTTATCTGAGATGTCTTTAAACGAATCGCTTAGTTTAATTGTCTCAACTTTATCAACCATATGACAAGTATACTTCAAGGAAATTTACAATTAGGTTAAGCGAAAAAAAAATTACAACCAAAAAAAATTTCAAGAAAATATTAACCGCGGCAAATAAATGAAATCAAATATTACTTATTTCTGATAAAAAAGGCTGCGGATGGCCCATAACCTTTTAGATTTATATCGATGGAATTTACCTAAAATACCTGAGATAAAGTAAAACACGACACGTCCATTTGATTGTAAGAGAAGAAGTAATTTTATTATGTAAATGTCAAGTTAACAAATGTCATTTAGTTTATTGGGCACGTTCAATTAACTTTCTAATAATTTTACCTGAATCAGAAGTCTTTGTATTACATTTAAATTAAAAAAAAAACAACAATGTTTTACATTTTTGATAATATATTTCAAGTTTACCTTACATAATACAACAAATGCCTTGTTCAGAAAATTATAGCTTTTTATTGAATTGAAAACTGTATTATACGTAGTACACACTTTTGAATATAGTGAAGTTAAAAATTAACAATTTCTTACCACTTTCAATCACAAAGTCTTCTAGCCAAAGTTTCTTTTGTATTTAAATAAGCTGGATTTAAGAAAAAATAATTTATTCCGGGTATACCTTAATCCATATTCGATTATTACTATCAAAATAAGACTACGTAAATACTCAAGCAAGGAAAAAATAATTTAATTTTCTCAAGAACTACAAGACATAAAATCATATAGTTTTCAATGTTTGATCAAAAACAAGTATAAGCAATGCATTCTAAAAACAATAGTAAATAATCTTAAAGTTTTAAAAATCACACTTTAAACCTTTTTTACCTTTTTTTGCCCAAATTTTGAGTTTAAAACAATTTTTTTCAAAAAACTATGCAAATTAACACACGTCTGTTCCATTAGTAATTAGAAAATATGAACCAAAATATAATAATAAGCAATAAGCACGATCCTCTGGATCATAAAATATGATATTAAATATTATGTTACATTTCAATACAATCACGTAGGAACATGTTGTTTTCATAATAAGTGATTCATGTATAAGAAACCATAAGATCTTTGTTTAAACATATTTGATGACAGTTTACAGCAAAAATGTTTTTCGATTTTACTGCTGGAACACAATGGTGTCGGAGCCGGAGTCGCAGTCGTAACTGGAATAGCTGTCAAAGTATTCAATGTACGCAAATGCAAATGTACGAACACAACGCGACGCAACTGGAATCGGAGCCGCAACCGGAGTCGGAAGAGTTGACTAACTTTTAACTTTGACGTACAACACATGTGACGTTTCCATTTTTGAAGTGAATAACTTGATGAATATATTTGTTTTAATAGTTTTTCAATAAAAAGGTGGAAAAATATTTAAATAAGAAATAAAAGAAAACAAACAAATATTTTTTGAGAAATTTGATGTGGTTGTAAACTGCAAATATACCAAATAACATCAAAAAGCCGTACGACGCATTGTGTGCGTACTTTCTGTTAACGTACGACAGCTATTCCGACTCCGGCTCCGGCTGCGGCTCCGATTTTTGCATTGTGTTCCAGCAGTTAGTCTTAAGTTGGCATCTGAGATGATCGGATTAATAAATATTTATTAAAAATATAATATCTCAACGAACTATTTTAATTTGCATAGTTTTGACTTGATTTAAAAACAAGCTAATAGACAAAGGTGTTGTCTTTAAAAAAATGTATAAAACTTAGTTGTAAGTACTACCATTATATTTTCCATTTAACGTACATATTTTTTTAAATTGCCCCTAACGCCTAAACGGGGAGAATAGACCCCGCTCCCATAGAAAAATGATTGTTTTTAACTGTTCTATACAAATCCGTCATTAAACTTTGTCGCCTGAGTTATCGTACTCTTCCCAAAAAATGCAATAGCTAATGTCGCCGAAGCCACTAGATGCCTCCCCTAAAGAATTTCTCATCACTATACTTTATCTTCGTGGTGAATTGATGTTAGCGGGTGGTGAATTGATGTTAGCAGTGGTGAATTGATGTTAGAATTAGAAATAAGGGTGCGTGAGAATCAGCGTTGCCAAAATGTGCCCGATCGGGAATTTATACAAGTGTGATAACTAATACCGTAAACACAAAGACCTTAAATATAATAAGTTTATTTAGAAAAGACAAACTGTTATTATTTTCTTAAACAAGTTTTTCCAGGGTAGTGGGCTAGTGGCCCGCACATTTTGAAAATGGCCCTCAAAATAGTCCTTACAATTTTTTTTCGCGTCAACGCTGGTGAGAATTGACGTTTCAGCTTGTAGGCAAACCAGAATGACAGATTGGTTTCCGGTCTTTATATGGTGTTTCTATGACTTAAATTATTGGAGTTCAAAGAGTGTATGGAACAGGCAACAAAAGAAAGATTAGAAACAGACAATGAAGCGGCATGGAGTAAAAAAGACATAAAGGCTACGAATTATATACTTATATAGCTCGATATCAAACCGTCGCGTCAGTTAGAATACATCAGTAACCTGAACACAAGCTACGAAATAATGCAATTCGACCAAATGTATTCAAAAGAATCTACCGCATTACAAATAGTCTGTCGTAGCATATTAGAAAATGTTAAATTGAGCAATTATGAAAATGTGACATTATTTTTGATGACTTTGAAAAGGCCGCGAATACATTAATAATATCTGGCGGTAAATTAGATGAGCAAGAGAAGCTGCGCTATATGTTAAAAGCCCTGCCTCACGAGTATTCTTATATTGGTGGTTTGATTGATGTGTTATAAGAAAGAGAAAGAACCTGTGACTATTTTAAATCAAAAATAATGATGAAAAGCAGAGAAAAAGAAAGCCAGAAGGGAAAAAAATCAGACAGAGATAACTCTTGTTGGGCACATACAACGATATTGTAAGCAGCAAAGTGGTACACAATTCAGTCGAGGCGGAGGCAGAGGGTATTCAAATTCAAAATCGGGACATCGTGGTGGCTACAACACAGGGTATCAGCGGAGGAGTTACGGCAGAGGCTTTCATCGAGGTGGATATGGTAGAAACAACAACAATCAAGGTTCACAACTGTCAACACACGGCGGAGGTTATGGTAACGAAAATGTATTCACAGCTGAAGTAAGCAATGTAAATTCAAATATTTATTGTAATAATAATGATGTTATGAAAAAAAGTTATGAAATTATTTGGATAATTGATATCACTATATTATAAATAGTGATGAGTTTTATGATGAATTTATTGTTTTAAAAGAAACGGTTAGTGAAGCTAGTTGATGGTAATATTCTCAAAGCTACAAAAATTGGCAACATAAAAACTGTATTTAGAAAACATGCATACGATTCCGAAATTACTTTAAAGAATGTTTATTTTGTAAAAGATATGAAAAAGAATTTAATTAGTTATGCAAAAGTGACAGAAAAACACAAAATAGTATCAACATATACTATATATTTTTTTAGAACAACATACAACATAATTTCTGCTCCTGAGTTCTTTACATTTATTTCTAGTTAAAGTCTCTTTTAAATTCAGATTTTTAACATAATTTTTGCATAAATGCCTGATATATTCAAAAACATTGTGTCATTAAATGTGTTTTACCTAATTTCTTTTAAATTGAATAAATTAAATTGTCATATATTTCTTTTCTGATTCAAATCTATCAAAAATTGAGTGCTTGAGTGATTTTTTTTCCGGTTTTCTCATTTCTCATCGTCATCATCGTTGCCGTTAAAATATTCTTTCTCCTTTTCTATTGTCTCTCTGGGTGAGTTGCAACATTCTTAGTGTATGTTCTGCCAATGAAGCAAATTTGATGCTACACAACCTGTATCGGTTTCTTTTCATGCCGCAACAAGTTGCACTCTACACCTCCTGGACTCACTTCTCATCAAACAACCTAAAGCTCAGCATTTCATCAACATCTGACTGTCATACTCGTCTCCGAATCATCTCACCTACATGAGTGCAATTGGTTCGTGTATATGATATTGCTCATAATTTACTAATCACAGACACCAACCATATTTTTGAAGTACACTTATAACGAAATTTTCTTCTACAAATATTATTTTATTTTCTGAGTAAAACATAAAAATGTCTGAATGTGGAAAATGTTTAAAAATATGCGACTTTATGATTGATTCGATCATGTGCTATGGTAACTGTCATAGAACCTTCCATGTGGAGTGCATCAATGCTAACTATAGCTCTATAAAAACGTTGAGCAAGAACCAAGGCTTTTATTACTTTTGTAATGAATGTGATCCCTTTGTTCAGAAAAATATTACACGGGACCTTCTCTCCATAACGACAATGATTGAAAATCTTCAAAAACAATATAATCAGCTAAATATTAAAGTAGATGAAATATCGAATCATACACATATTCAGCGAAAACAAACCAGGAATGTAACAGCGATCTTAAAGTCTAACAATACCGCATCTAATAACCAGACAAATAAACGAAAATGCGATGAATTAGACACAACCTTACCTCAACCTCCAAATAAGAAATCATCTGAGGTGCCGAACTCATTGATCTCAAATGATACAAATAAACTTCATATTACCCCATCGATAATACCAGTTACCACTGTTGCAATGGCCTCATTATCAACTCCTCCAATAATTTCATCACCATCAGCATCAACATCTTTAGCATCACCATCATCATCATCATCATCATCATCTTCATCATCATCATCATCATCATCATCATCATCATCATCATCATCATCATCATCATCATCATCATCATCATCATCATCATCATCATCATCATCATCATCATCATCATCATCATTATCTTCATCATCACCAACCTTTTTGATACCAATTCAAACGGACTCTGTAAACAACAACAACAAAAACAACAACAACAACAACAATAACAATAACAACAACAACAACAACAACAACAACAACAACAACAACAACAACAACAACAACAACAACAACAACAATAACAACATCATCAACAACAACAACAACAGCAACAACAACAACAACGAAATCATATCGCCAATTATATCCGGGCTTAAGGTTGTAGAGGGGCAAAAAGTGTTGTTTCTTTCTAAACTATCACCGTCAACTAATGCCCTTGATATCAAAAATTATCTTAAAGAAAAAGTGGGAACATTGTTCTTTAATGTGGAAAAAATTATTCACAGAAACTACACTAAATATTCATCTTTTAAAATACGTGTTCCGGATTCAGTTTTCCATGTACTAAACTCGCCTTCGTTCTGGCCAATTGGTGTAATAATACACGAATTTGTTCATAAACAGAATAGTCAAGGAATACCCCAGAACCCTTTTCGTCAAATTCGGACAATGCGGAATCAACATCTGAGCAGCTTAAACAAATATTAGTCTACTACCAAAATGTAAATGGACTTCGGACAAAGACTAATATGGTCTATAAAAATGTAAACAACCTTCCCCACGATGTCATTATACTAACAGAAACTTGGCTCAACTTTTCTATACTTGACTCGGAGCTTTTTGATGCATCTTATCAAATTTTCAGACGTGATCGACATGATGAAGAAGACTCTAATGTTGTCGGAGGAGGAATTCTTTTTGCGATCAAGACCTCACTTACGTGCTACCTGATCGATGACTTTCGAGCCACAGGTGTCGAAGCTCTATGTATCAAAATCAAGTTGAAATCTGGCCATTTATTTATTATCTCCGCGTATATTCCTCCAAGTTCAAACAATGAGGCTTATGAAAAGATTAATGACTGCATAGAAAATATTTATGTACTTATGGAACCCGAAGATGAAATTTTGATCGTAGGTGACTTTAATCTACCAAACCTTAACTGGACAAAAATTGATGACGACAACTTCCATGTTCCAATAAATGCGTCCAGCCTTAATGAACTAACATGTATAGATGGTATGTCATCGTGTGGTTTAAGTCAATTTAATGGATTGAGAAATCGTTTTGGAAAAATTCTTGACTTAGTGTTTTTCGCCGATACAATTAACAACGAAATTGCTGTTTTAACTGCTACTGTAAAACTAATAGACGAAGATCGACATCATCCTGCATTAGATATTTCACTAGGTTTAAACATGTCTTCTCCTTACAATGACGATAATAACAACAAACTTGAATTTGACTTTTCTAAATGTAATTTTGTAGATCTTTTTGATATGTTAATAACTGTAAATTGGAATCAATTATTTTGTAATTGTAATATTGAGGATATGTGTAATAATTTTTATAGAACTCTTTTTAACTGCTTTTACGAAACTATTCCTTTAAAAAGATCACGTTTTGCTTCAAATGCACCACCATGGTTTGATACGCGTATTAAAAACTTAAAAAATAAAAGGAACAAAGCTTGGGTAAAATATAACATAACTAGAACTGACGATGATTACAGAACTTTCTTAATTCTAAAACAACTCTTTTCTGATTATTCTAACATTCTATATGACGATTACATTTGTAAAATTGAACATGGTATTAAATCTAATCCAGATAGTTTCTGGAATTTCGTTAATAATAAAAGGAAAACGTGTGGCTATCCGAATTCGATGTCAAATAATTCGTCAACTAGTCATGACCCAAAGATTATTGCAAACATGTTTGCTAATCAATTCAAAGTAGCATTTGAAGAATCAGACTTTAATAATTCCTCTTCTTTTTCTTCTTCTTCTGACAGTTTTAATCATTTAAACGCAATTAATTTTGAAATAAGTGAAGACACAGTTGCTCAACATATATTAAAACTCGATGAGTGCTTTACTCCAGGCCCCGATGGTGTTCCATCTTATATATTAAAAAAATGTGCTTCTTATCTGTCATATCCGTTATGTGTTCTCTTCAATGCATCCTTAAAAAGTTCAATTTTTCCTGTTATCTGGAAAAGTTCATTTATTATTCCCATACATAAAAAAGGCCCAAAGAATGAAATAATGAACTATAGGCCCATTGCGAAACTATCTGTGATACCTAAACTGTTTGAGTCAATTGTGAGTAATGTTCTTTCTTTTCATTGTAGTTCTATTATTTGTGATAGCCAGCATGGCTTTGTCAAAAAGAGATCCACTGTAACTAATTTATTTAACTTCGTGTCCTTTTGTCTAGATGTATTTGAAAAACGTGGGCAAGTTGATTGCGTATTTACTGACTTTAGTAAAGCCTTTGACAAGTTATGTCACAATACACTAATTCTAAAATTATACCATCTAGGATTTAACAACAATTTCATAAATTGGATTTCTTCATACTTAAAAAATCGTCGTTATTCTGTCTTGTTTCGTAATGAAAGTTCAATTCAATTTGTTGTTAATTCTGGCGTCCCTCAGGGCAGCCACCTAGGTCCTATTTTATTTGTTTTATTTATTAACGACTTGGTTTCAAACTTAAAAAACTCGTCTGTCCTTGTTTATGCTGATGACATTAAGCTTTTCAAAAGTATAAAATCCTCCTCTGACTGTTTATTATTACAAGAAGACTTAACAATATTTAGGGAATGGTGCAATAAAAACCGACTTGTTTTAAATGTTGACAAATGTAAAACTATGAGTTTTACACGTAAAAAAATTCCGTTTTTGTACAACTATACGTTTGATTCTTGTCCGTTATGTAAAGTTTCTATGTTTTCTGACTTAGGTATTATTCTAGATCCCAAATTATCATTTAATGATCATTTAAGTTATATAATTAAAAAAGCCAATAGGGTTCTTGGATTCATTAAAAGATTCGGTCGTGATTTTCGGGATCCTTATGTTCTTAAACTTCTATTTATTTCGTTTGTTAGACCAATTTTAGAATACGGCTGTGTGGTATGGTCACCTTATTACTCAATACATGTTTCAAGAATTGAAGCGATCCAAAAAAGGTTTCTGCGTTTCTGTCTTCGGTCTCTTCCATGGGCAAGGGAAAATCTATTTCCGCCTTATTCTCAAAGACTAGCTTTGATCAGCCTCCCTTCTTTGACTAACCACAGAAAGTATATACAATTTTGTTTTATTGTTGGGATTATTAATGGTTCGATATCATTACCATCAGTTCTAAGTAAATTAAATTTCAGTTTCAGTCGTGCAAGTTTAAGGCGACAACAACCTATTATTCAAATATTTAGCAGATCAAACTATGGTGTATGTAGCCCTCTCAATCAGTTAATAACAATTTATAACGAATTTCATTTTTGTTTAGAATCTGTAAATGATAATATAAAATGTAAACAATTTAAACTTATGTTTTTCAACAATATTGAATAATAAATAATAAATATAAATTATGATATTAGATATTATTAGATTATAAGAATTGTTAACGTTAGATTTTAACGAATTAAATAAATAAATAAATAACATATAATATATCAAACATTTTTAACAAAATAGGAAATTTAATTGCAACGGCTAAAAAAGAAAACAATTTATATTTTATGAAAAGTTTTGTTAATAAAGCAAGAAATGAAGAAATAAATGTTAATATTGTAAAAAATAATCAAATGTCAGAAAAAGAAAAATGGCACAGAACATTAGGGCATGTAAATTTTCAATTTTTAAATAAACTATGTAAAAATGAATTATTAATTGGTTTGCCAAAAGATTTAGGTAATAAATATTTTAAGTGCGCTACTTGCATTGAAAGTAAAATGACAAATTTACCTTTTCGTAATAAAAGAACTAAAGCTAATAAAGTATTAGAAATTATTCATACAGATTTGAATGGGCCACATCAGACTACGGGTTGTCGCGGTGAAAAATATTTTCTTTCATTCATTGATGAATATAGCAAATGTGCTAAAGTTTATTGTATAAAATCTAAATCCGAAACATACAAATATTTTGTAGAGTACGTAAATTTAGTTGAAAATTTAGTAGGACAGAATATAAAAATATTACAATGTGACAACGGAAAAAAATATTTAAACCGAGATATTTTTGAGTTTGCAAGAAATAAGGGTATCATTATAAATCCATGTCCTCCATATGTACACGAATTAAACGGTACTGCTGAACGTAATAGATCAATTATGGATACTGCGAGATGTTTATTAAAAGAAAGTAATTTAAATAGATCTTTTTGGCCTGAAGTAATATTGGCCTCAGCTTATTTGAAAAATCGTACAATTGCTAATACCTATGAATTCAAAACTCCATATAAAATAATGTTTAATAAAAAGCCAAGTGCAGAGCATTTCAAAATGTACGGAAGTAGAGTTTTTGTGAGAACGCCCGAACAATTAAGAAATAGTAAATAGGATGATAAATCGAAATTAGGAATTCTGGTAGGCTACAATGAAAACAGTTATAGAGTATTAATAAATAATAAAATTGTAAATGCACGACATGTTGATGTTATAGAAGAAGGTGTAAAAATTATATGTTTAGATGAAGAGAAAGATAAAGTAAATAGAATAGAAATTAAAGAAAATATTGATATAGAAATTGAAGTAAATGATGAAATGAATATTAATGAGGAAAATAATAATGAAGAAAATAATAGTCAAGAGAGTGAAGATAATGACCAGTTAGATGTAAGGAGATCAAATAGAAAGAAAAGTCCAATAGTTAGATACGGGCATGAAGAGCATGCAACAAATTATATAGATATATACATATGTAAATTATTGTGATGTCCCTAATAGTTTTGATAAAGCAATTTGCAGTAAAGAATCGGAAAATTGGAAAAGTGCTATGGATTCAGAGTTTCAAAGTTTAATTAAGAATAAAACCTGGCAATTAGTAGATAAGCCTAAAGATAAAAATATTATTGATGTACAATAGGTATATAAGAAAAAGAATGAGAATACTTATAAGGCAAGATTAGTCGTGCGTGGATTTGGCAAGAGTACGATAACTTAGGCGACAAGATATTATAACAGAATTTTTTAGAACAGTTAAAAATAAGCATTTTTTACTATGGGAGGAGGGGTCTATCTCCCCCCGTTTAGGCAGGAGGGGCAATTTAAAAAAATTATTACTTAAAATGGAACAAAATTCTTAAAAAATAACGGTGACACTTACAATTAAGTTGTATACATTTTTTTAAAGCCAACATTCTGTTCTATTAGCCAGTTTTTAAATCAAGTCAAAACTATGCGTAGTTTTCGAAAAATTTAATTTTAAACTCAAAATTTGAGTAAAAAAAGTTAAAAAAAGGTTTAAAGTGTAACTTTTTCAATACTTCAAGATTATCTACCATTGTTTTTATTTCAGAATTAATTACTCTTATTTGTTTTTGATCAAAAACTGAAAACAAGATGATTTTATGTCTTTTAGTTTTTGAGAAAATTGAAAATAAAAATTTAATTTTAAACTCAAAATTTGAGTAAAAAAAGTTAAAAAAAGGTTTAAAGTGTAACTTTTTCAATACTTCAAGATTATCTTCCATTGTTTTTATTTCAGAATTTATTACTCTTATTTGTTTTTGATCAAAAACTGAAAACTAGATGATTTTATGTCTTTTAGTTTTTGAGAAAATTGAAAAAAAAAATTTAATTTTAAACTCAAAATTTGAGTAAAAAAAGTTAAAAAAAGGTTTAAAGTGTAACTTTTTCAATACTTCAAGATTATCTACCATTGTTTTTATTTCAGAATTTATTGCTCTTATTTGTTTTTGATCAAAAACTGAAAACTAGATGATTTTATGTCTTTTGGTTTTTGAGAAAATTGAAAATAACCACAACTACTATTTTAATTTAATTCTTCTTTTTTGCTTGAGTGGTCTTATTTTGATAGTAATATAATAATGGTATTTGCGTATGCGTAATGCGTGTTTGGGTTTATGCAACAGTAAGGTGTGCGCGAATTTGGGTGTATGCAACAGTGGCATCTGTAAGGGGGGGCATGCTGCCCCCCTGCAACCCCCCTGCTTGGGCACACTATAGGATTTGGGGTGGGTGCAAGTTGGAGTGTGTGCAAGGTGGGGAGGGTGCAAGATGGGGTGCATGCAAAGTTTCTTTTGCATTTAAATAAGTTGGATTTAAGAAAAATTAATTTACCCTAGGTGTATCTTAATCCATATTCGATTATTACTATCAAAATAAGACTACGTTAATACTTAAGCAAGGAAAAAGTAATTTAATTAAAATATTTATTTTGGTAATTTTCAATTTTCTCAAGAACTAGAAGACATAAAGTCATCTAGTTTTCAGTTTTTGATAAAAAACAAATAAGAGCAATGAATTCTAAAAAAAAAAACAGTAAATAATTTGAAAGTTTTGAAAAATTACACTTTAAACCTTTTTTTTAACTTTTTTTTGCACAAATTTTGACTTTAAAACAATTTTTTTCAAAAAATATGCATAGTTTTGACTTGATTTAAAAGCAAGCTAATAGAAAAAAGTGTTGGCTTTAAAAAAAGGTATAACACTTAATTGAGGGTATTACCGTTATTTTTTAATTATTTTTTTTTCCATTTAATGTACATATTTTTTTTAACTGCCCCTACCGCCTAAACGGGGGGAGATAGACCCCCCCTTCCCATAGTAAAAAATGCTTGTTTTTAACTGTTCCATACAAATCCGTCATTAAACTTTGTCGCCTAAGTTATCGTACTCTCCCCGTGGATTTCAACAAAAACAATATTTTGATAACGTTTATTCACCGGTAGTAAAAATGCAAACATTAAAATTATTATTGTCATACTGTTGCCAAAATGAATTTAAAATAGAGCAAATGGACGTTGAGACAGCGTTTTTAAATGGCAAAATAAATTCCGAAGTATATATGTATATCAAGCAGCCTGAAGGTTATGAACAGGACAGACATAAGGTGTGTAAATTGTTGAAATCGTTATATGGTTTAAGAGAGAGTCCAAGGTCGTGGTATAATTGTTTTAATGAATTTATAACAGAATTAGGTTTTGTGAGAAGTAATTATGATTATTGCTTATATGTCAGTCGAATGACATACATATGTATATACTTTTATTTGTTGATGATTTACTAATATGCAGTAAAAATCCATGGGAAATTAATGATGTAAAACAAAAATTAATAAATAGATTTAAAATGAAAGATATGGGCAAAGTAACAATTTATATTGGCGTTGAAATAAATAATAATTTGACAGATAATGAACTAACGTTAAGTCAGGAAAAATATATTGAAACTCTTGCAGAAGAATACAACTTAAAAAATTCTAAATTATATGATACCCCTATAAAAAAAAATCTAAAAATAGATCCTTCATTCGAAATTCATAGATCCGAGAATTAAATATAGAAATATAATTGGTGAATTATTATACATAAGTTCTGGTACGAGGCCTGATATAGCTTATAGCGTAAATTATTTAAGTAGATTCCAGAATTGTTACACTGAAACACATTATAAATATGCTTTAAGAATTTTAAAATATTTATATAAAACGAAAAATTTAAAATTAACTTATAAAAAACATAATGAAAACAAAATTCTAGATTGTATGGTAGACTCTGATTGGGCAGGGGACAATCTAGACAGAAAGTCCACAACTGGCTATGTAATTAGAATGTACAATAATGTAATCTTTTGGAAAACTCATAAACAAAATACTGTTACTAAGTCATCTACTTTTGCAGAATATATAGCATTGTCAGAAGCAGTAACAGATGCTATTTTTATAAAAAATATTTTAAATGAATCTTTTGGTATAAAATTAAACGAACCAATAAAATTGTATGAAGACAATTTAGGAGCTTTAATAATTGGAAAATATGGAAATCACACAAAAAATTCAAAGCACATAGAAGTTCAATATCACTATGTAAACGAAAATTATGCAAAAGGTATTATCGATTTAATTAAAGTAAATTCAGAAGATAATATTGCAGACATATTAACGAAAAGTCTATGTAAAAATAAGTTTATAATACTATAAGAAGTTTATTGAAATTAATTTAAGATAAAGTAACAAAAACAAAATAAAAATGAAATCTACACTAATAATATTATAAAGAGGAAAGATTTGTATTTTTGTATGTAACGAATAAACTCAAAAAGTACTGGACCGATTTTAATAATTCTTTTTTAATGGGAAGGTACATTATCACTGAGTAACATAGGCTATATTTAGTACTAGATTACTACAGAAATCTTTAGAAATTCCTATTAAAACCAACCGAAGGTGTAAAATAATTAGCCATAAAATGTCTTTCATCGCATACGCTGCGAAGAGTATTAATGATAGGACAAAAAAATGTTCGAAAATAACTACATCTATACACTATCTACACTAATATTATAAAGAGGAAAGATTTGTATTTTTGTATGTAACGAATAAACTCAAAAAGTACTGCACCGATTTTAATAATTCTTTTTTTCATTAGAAAACTACATTATCACTGAGTAACATAGACTATATTTAGTACTAGATTACTATAGAAATCTTTAGAAATTCCTATTAAAACCAACCGAAGGTGTACAAAAATTAGCCATAAAATGTCTTTCATCGCATAAAAAAAGTTCGAAAATATCTACATCTACACTAATATTATAAAGAGGAAAGATTTGTATTTTTGTATGTAACGAATAAACTCAAAAAGTACAGGACCGATTTTAATAATTCTTTTTTCATTAGAAAGCTACATTATCTGTACCTATTTATGTCTACCCGTGCGAAGCCGGGACGGTCCGCTAGTGTAAAATAAAAATGTTAAAGTCACAAACTGTAGATTTAAGGAGGAGTGTTGAATTATGTAAACTTACAGTTTGTGATTCACTCACTGTACATTCATGAGATTAGATGATAAGAATTTAATGCGCCAATTTTGGAAGTTAGTTTTTAGTTTGTTCCTTACTCTTATTATGATAACATCAAAATGTAAAACTTATTAACTAAAAGAACTAATAATAAAACCAAATGAACTTTAAATAAAATCGTATTTATTTTAACAAAATGAATTTAAAAGAAAGGAAGCATTTGTTTTCAATCTTCCATATTTCGATTGATTTAAGAAACTTCCCCAAATAATTAAAGTAAAAAACAGCCGGAGCTTTCATTAGCCTTGAAAGACGATAAGTCAACAGCGTGGAGTTAAGTTTTTCCACTTTTTTCGGTTTTTATTTCATTCCGAGACAAAGTGAAATGCAGGGCCTAGCTGAAAGTTTCCATAAATGTAAGTAGGAATAACGTAAGAATAGTATTAACCCCCGTCACCGGCTACTATAAACTAAACAAGTCCCCAAGCATACTTAGCCTTAGAGACAGTGTTAGTTGTATGTTTTGTGCCACCCATGACTATTAGGAAACAGCTGATCTCATGTTGGAAAAATTGGGAAAGTAGAGAGTGGAAAAAAACCACTTCATCCATAATGATATCTCAAAAATATGTCAAACGCAGAAACCTAGAGAAAGAACTGTTAAATGAGAATTTTATCTAGCTCTTGAAGAACGCAGTGCACTTTACTCAAACTTAATTCATCAAAACTTTGTGTTAAAAAATATCACTAAAAAAACTAAAAATCAAATTTTTTTCTCTTTCAGGTGGGAATGTTAACCCAACGAACTCATCTTTCGCCGCACCCAAACTTTTAACACACCATGGTCAAAGGTTTTAAATTATTTGACGATGTGTTAGTCACGTGAAGAATAAAAATTGTGTGCAACGCTCCAGAACAACTGAGAATATTGAAGCTGTTCCCCGACAAAAACACAGGTGTGTCAACTCTTCATCGATCTTTGGCATAAGGCCTATTTCCACCTCGGAACCTACTTTAGTCGCGTTTGGGGTATGGAAAATCCAAAAATAGCTGTTAAAAAGCCTCTCAATCCTCAACGTGTTACTGTTTGAAAAGAATTTTAGGCTGGCGGCGGTGTGATTAAACCTTAATTATTTAAAAATTATAATAAATAAAATAAAATGCACGACTGGATCGCACGAACTTGCTCATGTATCCAAAAAGTCTTTTTTGAAATATTTACTGTATTTATTTTAAGATTTAAAAATGTACTCGCAAAAAAAGTTTGTTTTCAAAAATTCAAACGCCATTTGACTTCTCAAATTAATTATTAATTATTCAAAATTTTTATTTGAAAATCGTTAAAACGCTTTTTTTTAATTAATTTTGTACATATAAACTTTTTTAAATTTTAGTTTAAAAAAAATTTTGGTATGCAGTTATTTAGAACTTATTAATATGCGTTTTAAAATTAAGTTTCGTAAAAAAATGGTGACTCATTTTCGAGATATCGATTTTCGATCTTTTAACAAAAATAAAAACAATGAAATTTTTGATCATCAAAAATAATTGAGACGATGATATTTTTGATCATCAAAAATTATTGAGACAATATAAGAGCCTGTGAAAAAATATGTTGAAATCGGTTCATTAGTTCTTGGAGAAAGCTTAAAAACAAAATAACGGTTCCACTGGGGATACCCTTCTGAAGCAATACAAAAATATATTTTTTATTGAAGGAAGCCAAATAGAGAAAAAAAAAATAGAAAAAATGAAAGATTCGTAATTCGTTATGTATGTTTTTCCATGGTGGTCTCAAAATCTAACGCTTACTAGGTTGGCTGCATCCCTAAATTGTGGACTGAAGTATATAGATATTCCTTTAAACGGATAATTTTCAAAGCCAAATCAAAATAAACAAAAATACTGAAAATTGGGGGCTATATTAGGTATTTTTGAAAAGAAAAAATATTTTTTTAAACAGGGGTTAGAATATTTTTTAAAATCTAAAGAAGATTTTTTCGAATTTCACCCACATCTGAAATTTGGCCATGTAGGTACAAAAATTTGGAACAATGTTTAAAACAACTAAAACCATCTGGAACAAATTTTATAAACTTGATAATATTAGATATTTATTATTAACCCGCAACTTTTAAAACTTATTGTCAAATTAGTTTTTGAACCAGCACAACTTTTTTTTATATCTGGCAACGCTTTTCTTCGGAGTCGTAGTTGATGACCGCAACTTTGAAACCTTTAACTTCAATTTTTGGAAGTAACTTTCGCCCTAGTAGATAGGCAATAATAAGTTTAGTGCAAAAACATAGTCGTTGTGTGATGTTGCCGTGTGTCAGTGTGACAACGGGTTGGTCGAACATTCGAAAATATCGCCGCTATCAGTCGTCCGCAAGAAACGATCCAAATCAGTCAATTGCAAGGAGTTCTCAAGAATTGGCATTTTCGAACTAAGAAATCTTTCTTTCTCGAATTTGTGTGGCTCATTCGAGAAATAAGTACAAACTCTATAAAATGTTCAACTTAGGTTATTAGTGGAACAACAACAACAATAGCAACAAACAAAATTAATGTAGAATAGAAAAAAAAGAAAGAAGAAAAACAATATAAGAAACGGTTCGCTGATTTAAAGAATTTCTTTTAGCGTGAAGCCACGGGCCACACGATTACCAACTTTAAAAAGAAACCTGGGTTCATCATCTAAGTTGTTTGCATTTATTTATTCATTTATTTATTTCCTCCATCATTTCTAGTGCGCACGCGTGAACAAATACTATTCTTGCCATTTAGTTGATCTCTCCTGTCCGCCTCTTTTCGTGTCTCGTGTGTCTAGCGTCAGAATTTAAATTAAATTATTTTTTTATCTGCAGTAGTTAAGATTATTATACTTGCCATACATGGTTAGGTTAGGTTAGGTTAGGTTTAATGGGCTGACGGTTGATGTTGTTACCATCACACTTAGATCAATGTAGATCCATTGTGGTACCCCGAAGTGTTGGAAACTTCCTGAAAAGATATAATAACCTATGAATCATGTGGTTCGTTAAACCATTTAGAGGCCTTGACAAAATTTAGTAAGCTTTTGCCTGGCAGTTCTGATAGTTCCTCCAGTTCATTAAAGAAAAAGTTGCCTAGAGTTTTCTTCCTAGCAAGACAAAGCGAAGGACAGTGGCAGAGAAAATGAGTAGTGTCTTCATGTTCGTTTTCATCACCACAGCCTCTACAAAGGTCATCAGTACTGAGCCCCATCTTCTTCTTATGGTAGCCGAGTAGGTTGTGACCTGTAATGATGCCGATAAGGGATCTTAGGGAGGGCTTATTTAGATTTAAGATCCAGTCGGATCTTTTCTTATCGTATCTAGGCCATATCTTCCTGGTGTTAACACAGGTTTCTAGGAGATTCCATCTGTCATTGGATTTTTGAATGATGGTTTTACTGACGTTATGTTTCAGTTCACATAACGGTATCCCTATATGGTGGTCTATCCGAGAGGGTTCCAGTGTGGAGCCCTCCCTAGCAAGTTCATCCGCCTTTTCGTTGCCTGGTACATCACTATGGCCAGGAACCCAGCAGAGTCTTACGTTATGCTGTGTGCCAAGAACCTTTAGCTCTTCGCGACAGCAAGAGACAAGCTTTGACTTGATTTGGGTGGCAGAGATAGCTTTTATTGCTGCTTGGCTATCAATGAAAAAAGTGATGTCCGCGTGTGATATCGCCATCATGGATAAATGTTTAGCAGCGTTTTTCACTGCCAAGATCTCAGCTTGGAAGACGCTGCTATAGTCAGGGAGCCTGAATGCTTCAGCAAGGTTGAGGCTTTCAGAGTAAAATCCTGCACCTACTCTACTATCCATTTTAGAGCCATCGGTGTAGATGGTAATGGTTGAGTCGTTGGTGTAGGGCTTATTATTTTCCCAATCTAGTCTATTGGGGAACTTGGTGCTAAAGGATTTGTTGAAATCCAAGTAGGGGTTCATATAATCTGTGCAGATATTTTTGTCTACGTATTTCGTAAGAATAGCTGCGTGGCCACTCTGGCTAGTTTGCCAGATGTTAGTTTGACTGAGCCTGAGGGCGCTGTATGCTGCTGATTCTTGAACGAATAGATCTATCGGGGGGAGGTTGAGGATCGTTTCTAAACCTGCAGTTGGGGTTGTCCTCATCGCCCCACTGGTACAGATACAAGCCATTCTCTGTACTTTGGTAAGTGTTTTTTGATTTGTGGATTTCTCCAACCAAACCAAACTGCCATAAGTTAGAATCGGTCTGACTATGGCAGTGTACATCCATATTACTATTTTGGGGTTCGGTCCCCAGTTTCTACCCAGAATCTTGTTACATGAGTAGAGTGCGATTGTGGCTTTCTTATATCTTTCTTGGATATTTGGACCCCAATTGAGTTTTTTATCCAGTATAACTCCGAGGTATCTAGCTCGATCGGAGATTTTTAGTGTTGTATTGTCTATTTTTGGTATTATAAACGGAGGGATCTTCCTCCTGTTTGTAAAAAGAACCAGTTCTGTTTTAAGGGGGTTTACATTAAGACCGCATTTTTTGGTCCAGTTACTGACCTTTGATAATGCGTTTTGTAATTGGTCACTGATAGTGGTAAGGTATTTACCCGTCGCCAAAAGCGCTAAGTCATCAGCGTAGGCTACCACTACTGTACCGTGGTTCCTAAGTTTTATTAGGATCTCGTTCATCACTAAGATCCATAATAATGGTGAGAGAATTCCCCCTTGCGGGGTACCTCTAGATGCGTACATCTCTAAATGTGCGTTACCAATCTCACTATGTATTAGTCTGTTTTTCAGCATACTCATGATCCATTTGATAACTACTTCTTCTATGTGTTGATCGTTAAGTGCTTTCTCGATTGCATAACTGTGGACGTTATTGAAGGCTCCTTCAATGTCCAGGAATGAAGCAAGAGTATATTCCTTAACGTCAAGTGATTTTTCTATTGTTCTAACTACGCAGTGTAGTGCCGTTTCTACACTTCTACCTTTTGTGTAGGCGTGTTGAAAGGGTGATAAGGTCTCCGGTTTTAAATTACTGCGGATGTGTATGTCGATAAGTCTTTCTAGTGTTTTAAGTACAAAAGACGTAAGACTAATAGGTCTGAAGTCCTTAGGTTCAGTATGGCTGGGTTTGCCGGCTTTTGGTATAAACACGACTTTTACTTCACGCCATGTCTTGGGAACATACCCCCATTTAATGCTACTTTGAAAGATGTTTATCAGGTGTGGGGCGATAAATTCAGTGCTCTTTTGCAGCATCATTGGGAAAATGCCGTCTAGGCCTGGAGATTTATAAGGGGAGAAAGAGTTAATAGCCCAGTTTAGCTTCTCCTCCGTTATAACATCCGTCGGTATTTCATACTCGAAGATTGAAGAGTAATCTGGTGCGCGTTCAGGGCTAGGTTTACTACCTGGGAAGTGAGTTTCAATCAGGAGTTCTAGACTTTCGCGACCTGATTCAGTCCAGCCGTTTCCGGGTTTCATTAGTGAACCAACAGAAGCGGAGGTTTTCGAAAGGATTTTCCTGAGCCTAGCTGACTCGTTGGTACACTCGATATTACTGCAGAAATTTTTCCACGAGCTCCGTTTGGCTCGTTGGGTTTCTGTTTTGAATTTTCTTTGACTAGTCTTATAACAGTCCCAGTCACTTTCGAGTCTTGTTCTTTTTGCAGCATTGAAAAGTTTTCTTGTTTCTTTTCTAATGTTGGTTAGTTCTGTTGTCCACCAGGGGGGTTTTCTGTTTTTATTCACAGTTTTTTTGATTGGACAACTGGTTTCAAACGCCTTACGCAGAGTCGCAGTGAGATTCTCTGTTGCCTTCTCTAGACTGTCTGGTCCCAGAATGGCGCTGGTGTTGACGTGCTTTATGTTATTTCTAATTTCCCTATTGAAGTTAAGCCAGTCTGTACACCTGTTATTTCTAAAGGGTTTGTGCTGACTTTCAACGTTAGGGATTATAAATTCTATGAGACGATGGTCAGAAAAGGAAGGTTCTTCTAAAACCTTCCAATGATCAATTTGACAGGTGTCAGAATTATTTGAGAGGGTATTGTCTAGCACCTCTTTTCGATTTTTTGTGACAAAGGTGGGTGTATTACCTCGGTTAGCCACACGTAGGTTGTTATCTATGATAAACTGAAAGAGGGATTCACCTCTAGTATTTGTATCGGTGCTCCCCCATTGTACATGATGTGCATTGGAGTCGCACCCTAGTATAATATTAAAATTTTTCTTACTTGCGAATGTTACTATTTTATTTGTTATATCCGCTGGTGGTCCTTCAACTCCATCATAGGGCATGTAAGTGGAGGTTAATATGAGCGATGGGTGCTCCTTACGTTCTAAAATGACCGCGGTCTGGTCGATGTTGCTGTAAGAAGTTAGAAGAAAGAGATTAAATCGTTTTCTTGCTAATATACAGGTTCTGGGATTACTATTTTGGCTGTCAAGGTTTGACTTATACAGCATGAGGTCTTTGGAGTGCAGGCCCTTGATCGTGCCACCTACTATCCAGGGTTCTTGGATCAGGGCCATGTCGTATTGTCTACTCTCCATGAGGTAGACCAGGTTAGCGCTGGCGGCTTTACTATGTTGAAGATTGATTTGTAAGATTTTCAATTCCATATTCATAATAAAAAGGGTTTTTCATCGCCATACTAACCTGTTTTCTTTTGCCATACATGGTTACTCGTTATGTATATGGTATATGGTATATGGTATATGGTATATGGTATATGGTATATGGTATATGGTATATGGTATATGGTATATGGTATATGGTATATGGTATATGGTATATGGTATATGGTATATGGTATATGGTATATGGTATATGGTATATGGTATATGGTATATGGTATATGGTATATGGTATATGGTATATGGTATATGGTATATGGTATATGGTATATGGTATATGGTATATGGTATATGGTATATGGTATATGGTATATGGTATATGGTATATGGTATATGGTATATGGTATATGGTATATGGTATATGGTATATGGTATATGGTATATGGTATATGGTATATGGTATATGGTATATGGTATATGGTATATGGTATATGGTATATGGTATATGGTATATGGTATATGGTATATGGTATATGGTATATGGTATATGGTATATGGTATATGGTATATGGTATATGGTATATGGTATATGGTATATGGTATATGGTATATGGTATATGGTATATGGTATATGGTATATGGTATATGGTATATGGTATATGGTATATGGTATATGGTATATGGTATATGGTATATGGTATATGGTATATGGTATATGGTATATGGTATATGGTATATGGTATATGGTATATGGTATATGGTATATGGTATATGGTATATGGTATATGGTATATGGTATATGGTATATGGTATATGGTATATGGTATATGGTATATGGTATATGGTATATGGTATATGGTATATGGTATATGGTATATGGTATATGGTATATGGTATATGGTATATGGTATATGGTATATGGTATATGGTATATGGTATATGGTATATGGTATATGGTATATGGTATATGGTATATGGTATATGGTATATGGTATATGGTATATGGTATATGGTATATGGTATATGGTATATGGTATATGGTATATGGTATATGGTATATGGTATATGGTATATGGTATATGGTATATGGTATATGGTATATGGTATATGGTATATGGTATATGGTATATGGTATATGGTATATGGTATATGGTATATGGTATATGGTATATGGTATATGGTATATGGTATATGGTATATGGTATATGGTATATGGTATATGGTATATGGTATATGGTATATGGTATATGGTATATGGTATATGGTATATGGTATATGGTATATGGTATATGGTATATGGTATATGGTATATGGTATATGGTATATGGTATATGGTATATGGTATATGGTATATGGTATATGGTATATGGTATATGGTATATGGTATATGGTATATGGTATATGGTATATGGTATATGGTATATGGTATATGGTATATGGTATATGGTATATGGTATATGGTATATGGTATATGGTATATGGTATATGGTATATGGTATATGGTATATGGTATATGGTATATGGTATATGGTATATGGTATATGGTATATGGTATATGGTATATGGTATATGGTATATGGTATATGGTATATGGTATATGGTATATGGTATATGGTATATGGTATATGGTATATGGTATATGGTATATGGTATATGGTATATGGTATATGGTATATGGTATATGGTATATGGTATATGGTATATGGTATATGGTATATGGTATATGGTATATGGTATATGGTATATGGTATATGATATATGATATATGATATATGGTATATGGTATATCGTATATCGTAGATACTATTTCTTCTATATTCTGCTGGGCAATTTTTTAGAGATTAGAGAGATGTCTGTAAGTGCGTGTGTATGTCCGTACGTCCGTATGTCCGTACGTTCGAGAAGCTTTTTTCGTCGTACATATCTCAAGAACCAGATGAGATATCGACTTCAAATAAATTTTATTCTACAGAATCTCAACAAAAATGAGTAAGTGGTTCTGTCCAACCCAAAATATCGCACGAACCAATAATGCTAGCGACTTGAATTAAATTGTTTTTTTAATGTGACCTGATACTCAATATCTTTTCAAAAAGTTAAAATAATTTCATCTTATAGAAAACACTGTTTTCGACATTCAGTCAAATTTTTATAAAAATGGTATATAGTATATCGTAGATACTATTTTGGATGTATTTTTAAAAGAAATCATCAAACGTAACAAATGACAGTTGATAAATGGATCGTACAGTTTGTTTGTCCAACTGATATGAACTTACATTTTGTTGACAATTATTTATTTTATCATGAGTTACTGGTCCATGTACGGTTAAGGTAATTTATTTCCATTCCCAATTCCAATCTTCAAAATTTAAATTGCTTTATACTAAGTAAGTATAAAACTTTAGAATTTTTTGTTGAAATTTTCAAAAGAATAATTCAATAATAATAACATTTTATGTCAAAAAATAACTTTCCATTTTATTTTTGAATTAGTGTTTTAAATAACGAATAAAACGCTAACAATGTAGCTTTATTATAAACATAAGGGTTTGACATTATGTTTAAGAAATTACTTCGAGCAAGTGGCATTCCAGCCGAGATGCCCAATTTTTCTACCACTTTTTGCAGCAATTGGGGCCGTATAACAAATACTGCTCCGAATATTCTCTTCCAAGGCGCTCACCAAAAATACGAAATTTTGCGTATTAACGTACCTATTCCACTAAATGAGCTTCATCACTGAACAAAGTTTTCTTGGGAAAATCGGGATCAGTGGTCGTCTCGTGTTGGTCAAGCGACACGCTTAATAGTCGTTGTGATTCAATTCTTGCACGAGTTGGATTCAATTAGCCCGCAAACCAAGATCCTTCCGCAAAAACTTCCATAAAGTGAATGGACACAGCTCCAATTATTGCCCGCATTGGTGGATGGACTCATTCGTCCACAGCAACTATGGCGCCTTCGGTGCGCACTGTACGGCTTCTCTGAGGATGCGCATTATCCATGGTGTGAAACAGATCCATGGTTGCTCGAATTACCCACTCTGCTGGGCAATTTTTTAGAGATTAGAGAGATGTCTGTAAGTGCGTGTGTATGTCCGTACGTCCGTATGTCCGTACGTTCGAGAAGCTTTTTTCGTCGTACATATCTCAAGAACCAGATGAGATATCGACTTCAAATAAATTTTATTCTACAGAATCTCAACAAAAATGAGTAAGTGGTTCTGTCCAACCCAAAATATCGCACGAACCAATAATGCTAGCGACTTGAATTAAATTGTTTTTTTAATGTGACCTGATACTCAATATCTTTTCAAAAAGTTAAAATAATTTCATCTTATAGAAAACACTGTTTTCGACATTCAGTCAAATTTTTATAAAAATCCAACTCTCATTTTTAGTTATAAAAATTAAAATCTACAGAAAATAGTTATCAAAATTGGTAAAAAATTGATGTTCGATTCTCGATATCTCGTGAATAACAAAACACGAAAACCTAAAAAAAAAATGAAATTGTTTTCGAATCTAGTATTAGGAGAGGAGAATAAAGATAGATATTGACTTACATTTTTTATCTCACATAAAATATTGTTATTAATATTGTGTTAAGTATTTAAGCAAGACAGACGAGGTGAAAAGTGAAATTTCAGCTGTCAAAAAGACCAACTCCGAAAAAAATTTGCCAGATTGAAAATCACACGTCTAAAAAAACAGCCTTTAGTATTAATTTAAACGTAGGTATAGCAAGTAACTGAGAATGCTAAATCTACATATTTTCGTATTATAGTTTGCCTTCCTCCAATCGTGTCTACTAAACAATGAGGGATAGTTTATTATTTATTTATATGCAACAAGTAAAAACCGACTCTTTCCCTTTAAAAGGTTTGTTTTTGTGCGTCGACAAGGGCGTGGAAAGGGGCAAGAACGGTATATGGTATATGGTATATGGTATATGGTATATGGTATATGGTATATGGTATATGGTATATGGTATATGGTATATGGTATATGGTATATGGTATATGGTATATGGTATATGGTATATGGTATATGGTATATGGTATATGGTATATGGTATATGGTATATGGTATATGGTATATGGTATATGGTATATGGTATATGGTATATGGTATATGGTATATGGTATATGGTATATGGTATATGGTATATGGTATATGGTATATGGTATATGGTATATGGTATATGGTATATGGTATATGGTATATGGTATATGGTATATGGTATATGGTATATGATATATGATATATGGTATATGGTATATGGTATATCGTATATCGTAGATACTATTTTGGATGTATTTTTAAAAGAAATCATCAAACGTAACAAATGACAGTTGATAAATGGATCGTACAGTTTGTTTGTCCAACTGATATGAACTTACATTTTGTTGACAATTATTTATTTTATCATGAGTTACTGGTCCATGTACGGTTAAGGTAATTTATTTCCATTCCCAATTCCAATCTTCAAAATTTAAATTGCTTTATACTAAGTAAGTATAAAACTTTAGAATTTTTTGTTGAAATTTTCAAAAGAATAATTCAATAATAATAACATTTTATGTCAAAAAATAACTTTCCATTTTATTTTTGAATTAGTGTTTTAAATAACGAATAAAACGCCAACAATGTAGCTTTATTATAAACATAAGGGTTTGACATTATGTTTAAGAAATTACTTCGAGCAAGTGGCATTCCAGCCGAGATGCCCAATTTTTCTACCACTTTTTGCAGCAATTGGGGCCGTATAACAAATACTGCTCCGAATATTCTCTTCCAAGGCGCTCACCAAAAATACGAAATTTTGCGTATTAACGTACCTATTCCACTAAATGAGCTTCATCACTGAACAAAGTTTTCTTGGGAAAATCGGGATCAGTGGTCGTCTCGTGTTGGTCAAGCGACACGCTTAATAGTCGTTGTGATTCAATTCTTGCACGAGTTGGATTCAATTAGCCCGCAAACCAAGATCCTTCCGCAAAAACTTCCATAAAGTGAATGGACACAGCTCCAATTATTGCCCGCATTGGTGGATGGACTCATTCGTCCACAGCAACTATGGCGCCTTCGGTGCGCACTGTACGGCTTCTCTGAGGATGCGCATTATCCATGGTGTGAAACAGATCCATGGTTGCTCGAATTACCCACTCTGCTGGGCAATTTTTTAGAGATTAGAGAGATGTCTGTAAGTGCGTGTGTATGTCCGTACGTCCGTATGTCCGTACGTTCGAGAAGCTTTTTTCGTCGTACATATCTCAAGAACCAGATGAGATATCGACTTCAAATAAATTTTATTCTACAGAATCTCAACAAAAATGAGTAAGTGGTTCTGTCCAACCCAAAATATCGCACGAACCAATAATGCTAGCGACTTGAATTAAATTGTTTTTTTAATGTGACCTGATACTCAATATCTTTTCAAAAAGTTAAAATAATTTCATCTTATAGAAAACACTGTTTTCGACATTCAGTCAAATTTTTATAAAAATCCAACTCTCATTTTTAGTTATAAAAATTAAAATCTACAGAAAATAGTTATCAAAATTGGTAAAAAATTGATGTTCGATTCTCGATATCTCGTGAATAACAAAACACGAAAACCTAAAAAAAAAAATGAAATTGTTTTCGAATCTAGTATTAGGAGAGGAGAATAAAGATAGATATTGACTTACATTTTTTATCTCACATAAAATATTGTTATTAATATTGTGTTAAGTATTTAAGCAAGACAGACGAGGTGAAAAGTGAAATTTCAGCTGTCAAAAAGACCAACTCCGAAAAAAATTTGCCAGATTGAAAATCACACGTCTAAAAAAACAGCCTTTAGTATTAATTTAAACGTAGGTATAGCAAGTAACTGAGAATGCTAAATCTACATATTTTCGTATTATAGTTTGCCTTCCTCCAATCGTGTCTACTAAACAATGAGGGATAGTTTATTATTTATTTATATGCAACAAGTAAAAACCGACTCTTTCCCTTTAAAAGGTTTGTTTTTGTGCGTCGACAAGGGCGTGGAAAGGGGCAAGAACGGATAGTGGTCTCCTTCCCTATTTCTTGTAAAAATTAACTGCATAAATTCCGATTTTAAATAAATACTTCATTTTCACGCAGATCATTCTAGGTGCCTAACGCATAGAAACCTTTTTTGAGAATCAAAATTCTAGGGATTTTGTTCACATAAAACTCATTTCTTTTATTTTGTATAAAATAATTCTTTCTGAAAAAAAAATCTTTTAATTAGACTGTCAAAACAACTGAAAGAAGGCTCTTTTTTGTGTCTTAAAATTCAAAAATAAAGAGAGCCTGGGATGCGACCCACACTCAATGGCGGATCCAGAGGGGAGGGGGGAGTCGTAGGGGTCATGATCAGCCCTGGGAGATAATTTGATGGGTTTTTCGTAGGAATTCCCTTTAATTCAAAACTAGTCGTATTGCGGTAATAGATATGACCCCCAATATATTTTGAATTATTTATTTTTTTATATAAAAACTAAATTTGTATTTTAATTCCTTAAACTTTGTTGCTAAAAGTACTTCTTTTAACTGAAGACCAAGAACTTAATATGAATCGGAAATTCAGACCTATTCCAAAAACACAGCACAAATTCATCAACTTTTCACCAATGGACGGACAATCCAAGGGAGTGTCATATGAGCCTTAAAGCTCAATTAAGTTGTATGAGTAAAGATTTGTTAGTAATTTGACGACATTCAATTAAAATTTTTGTTTTCACGCAGTTTAGAATTTAAATTACATACTTTCATAAAATTTGGCTCTAAGAAAAAGAGCAAATATTCAGGTTCTTCAAAAGAAACCTTGAATAAGAGATCGTCAATTTTATATTAAGTTGCCTTTAAATTCCTGAAACTAGCCTTCAATTCCATCTTATTTTTTAGACTCACATAAACAGTGAACATTGAAGTGATTTTTACTTGCGACATAATAGAGGAACTATGTATATATGGAAAATACTGCATTCGTAAAAAATTTCGAACTCGAGCTTTTAATCAAACATGACATTACGATGCTAGAAAATTCGAAAAAAGTGGGTCCCCCGATTCCGTCCGTCTGTCTGTCCTGGCCCCTATAGCCCAAACCATTCTGTCGATTGAAATTAAGGTTTTCAACCGATTTATACAAATTTGTTGGTTAAAAATCGAAAATTATTTTTTTTTCAAAAATGAGCCGATAGATTTTTTCAAAACGTTCTCTAAATTTTTTATTCTTAATTTTTTTATATGTAGGGAGTCGTCCAAATTAAATAGATAGACCATATCATGCTGGACAACAGTGTTCTAAAATAATCTAATAACTAAAGTTGTATCTTTACCCCTTGAAGTATGTAAATGTAAGGTTAACATACACATTATTTTATTTAAATATTGTCAGCCTCCTTTAGAGAAAATTAAAGGACATTGTTAAGCGGTGAGTAAAAACTCGTCTATATGTTAAGTGTGTATTACTACTATACACACAAAATTTTGAAATCAAAATGTTGAATACAAAAGCATGAATTCCAAAAACTATTTAAGCTTTTGAGTACAAATGTTAAAAAGTATATCCTACAATCTTGTAGAACCCACTCGTTTTTTAATGGTTTCGAATGATACTTATGTATGTATATCTAAACAATAAATTAAAACTTAAACTTGTTTAGTTTCTTCTCTTTATTATGTGATCTACCTACATGAAAACAAAAATATCATATAGTATAGATTATGCATGTACATATGTACATATGTACGTATGTACCTATACACTATACATGCATAAAAGTCGTATCAAATTGTGAAGATATAAATACCTTCATACATACATAAGTAGGTAAGAGTTTTCCATATGCTTAGAAAAAAAACATAATTTATAGTCTTTGCCTTAAAGAAGCATACAATAGCAGTAAACAATTTGATTTTTTAATGTGTCTAAGAGATGGTTTGCTAGTTTGAAGAGCCTTTAGAGCGTGAAGCCACGAGCCACACGAGCAAATAGGAAGATTTCTGTTTTTTATTTTTGTTTTACTTCATTTTTAAATCATTAAACAGTATACATTCAGGTGCAGCTGTGGCCCATTGTAACAGAAGTTAAGATTTGCGCGCACTTACTGTTTATATTTTGAATTTTGTATATACATATGTACATAGTTAAAGATGAATATGGACCTGAATACAAAACAATGCAGGGTTGCCCTATTGCAACAAATTGACTTTTAAGTTTAACCAAAGGTATGGAATTAGCTATCATGCTTTTATTACTTCACCTCAAGTTAGTTAGTTCTTAAATATGTCGTAAGATATAATTTAATTCACGCAGGTTGTACAAAATTACTCACGACCTCAAAATGGGCATATTCATCATTTTTAAAATAATATTACCTATAAATTGAATTTATCAAATACATATGTATGTATGTAGAAATATAATAAATATTTGTATGCATTGTATAAAAAATCGAGCAAACAACAAATGGCAGCAACAAAAAACTCTGATTTGGCTAACCAAGTTTTTGTTTGGCTGTGATCTTTTTTCCAGCAAACGAGCGCAGAGTTTGGGTTTCAAGAAAACCATATACCTACTCGTCGTCGGTTGTATGTACGTACAGGGCCGGACAAAGCATATGCGCAAGATGTGCAAATGCACAGGGCGCAGAATTCTGGGGCCGCATTACCAGGAGCAAGAAAATGTAATCTGATCTTGCAAACAAATATGTACTACTATTTGCCATTCTTTAACCACAAACATTCTTAAAATATCTAATCTCAAAAAAACATCCATCCCAACTGTCCTAAGTTATCTCTTGCGCACTAACTAACATCACTTTCATTGTTGCATTCAATTAAAATTAACTCAAGATATCGCAGAACTAAAAATCCTACCTACCTCATTTCCAAATATTTCACCCTGTTCGTACAAGAGAAAAAAAGAAAAAATCTCAACACAAAAAAGTTCCATGCAAGAGAAAAAAAGAAAATATCTCAACACAAAAAATTTCCATGCCACCTCATATGTGCAAGATTTATTTCATGCACGCACACTGAGTCCCAAAATTAACATAGAGAGTATGACAAAGCAAAATACTTATTCATATTGAATCGTATGGGCTAGAACGTCGAGGTTTTGTATCACGCACCGTACCTCTGTATGTGAGTTCTCATCTACAAAGAAAACAACAAAAAAATGTCTCCGAAAAAAGATAGCAGGTAGGTTGCTGTGCTACCTTCTACCACAGATAAGAAACTATACAGATGTCTCATACCCATAGAAGAAAATGTCCCATATTTTTTTCACTACTCCTTGGCTATCAACTGACAAAAAGCTTTTTGTCAGTTGATCTTCAAGCACAAAAAGCTGTTTTTGATTGCACATATTGGCTTGCCAGTATGCCTGTTCAAAGCTATGTGTATAACTATAAAAAATTCTAAAGTTGTTTTTTCTCTCAAGTCAACGTCCATAGAGACAAAGAAAAAAAGAAACTGTTTTGGTTTCGATGATGTTTTGGTGCCGATGATGTTACCATATTTCAGTTGCTATTGTTCAAGCGATGTAGGTATTTTATGCTATTTATGCTATTTATTATTGAATATGAAAATAAAAACCATAGTTATTAATTTTTCCATGTTATATTTTACTATATCAAATAAAACAATATACATATATGTTGAAAATACATTTAAGAAAGGAAGAGAAGATGAGTTAAGTGCAAGACATTTTAAAAATAATTTGTATGGATTCCTATGGTAACACTGATGCAAATGTACGTGCGCCGCTGGTGAGCGTATGAGGCTTAGTTTTGGTTGCCTTCCTTATTTTGATTTTTTTTGATACATATATTGAACGCATGTGTGTATGTCATGTATCCATAGATATATGTATATGACAAAAGGGTAAGTTTCAATTTCGGTCTTTTTGTTGTTTGTTGATTGTTTCTTTGTTGTCCTATGCAAAACGTAAGTTGCGTATTTTGTGAACTTAAACAGGTGTAGGTAGGTACTCATGTAAATAATTTCGATACAAAAAAGAGGTTCGGATGTGACCCACACTGATAACTTACTATTGATGCCCACTTAAATTTTTCAAAATTTATTTTTTTTATTTGGAAAAATTGTATTAGTAAGTAAGTATGCAAAAATATACATTTAAGCTGTTTTCTTTGGAAATAGATGTATCGAAAAGTTAAATTAATATATTTTGAAGTTTGGTTTCTCTCAAATAAACATTGTCTTAAATTGTTACAAAACATTAACAACAATATTTCTATGGGATGAAACAACTTTAAAGTCAATATCTTTCTTTATTCAATCTAATTTATAAATTCAATTAGGTTAATCATTTTTTTATTTTTTTTTTTTTGCTTAAGGTTTTTAGTTTTCTGTAAAATAAAAAATTGTTGTTAATAACAACAATTTGTACAATTTCTTTCTTTCTTTTTTCTTTCTCCTTTACCCGATATTTCAGTTTAAGAATCAATTTCACGTTTTTTTAGTACTTTTTTTTAGGTTTAAATTAAAGGAAAAAACTATCGGTTGATTAACTTTTTATTTTAAACTATATTTTAAACATTTTTTGTATTAAATTAAATAAGTTTGAAGTCAATATCTTTCTCTGTTTTCAAGATGCTTTAGTAGAAACTATTTTTACCAGTTTTTAGTAGTTTTCTAAAAAAAAAAATAGTTAATTGGGATGTTAAAATAGGTCTATTAAGTTTTGTTTAGAAGTTTGTATATGTTTAATACATCACTGCTCTTAGCCTATTTAAGCAAAGGTGGTTTTATAAAAAGTTTAAGAGACAATTTTTGGCCTTGACAATTAAAAATAAAATATCGTAAGTATTTATAATTATTTATTTTATTATTGATCTTTTATAAAATTGCCTTTGCTTAAATAGTTTCCAGGGGTCACGAACGTGGACGTGGCAGAATATCGACCCCCACCCACCTACCACCCGCTGAATTGTACATTTATATACATATATATATATATGTAAATTGGTTATGTATTTGTTTTTTTTTTTTATTGTTTTTGTTTGAGCTACGCGTTCATAACATTCATTAATTTTTTTATTTAAGTTCTAGGATTTTTATACCTTTTATCTTTTGTGTCAATTATCCATTTACAATTTTTCCAAAGTAAGACTTTTATTAAAAAATGTATGATGTCAATTTTATGTGCATAGCATTCATCGGAATCATCGCACCAGCTAGGATATTGTCTGTTTGTTGCGTTCTGTTTGCATAACTGTTTGGATATATGCGAGAAATTAAAATTAAATGTACGAGCTATTCGCTGCGATCAAGGGCCTACAAATAGAAGTTTGTTTAATAAATTATGTCTAGATGACAAAAGTTGTAACTTTGTTTACAAACAACAAAAAATTTATGGTATGTATGATATTCCTCATCTTTTGAAAAGCATTAGGAATAATTTATTGAAATATAATTTGGCCACGGATGATGGAATTGTAAGTTGGAAAATAATTGAATATATGTACAATTCTGAAAGATTAAATGCAACAAAAATTTGTCCAAAATTAACATCGGCACATATTGACCCAACAGAATTTCAAAAAATGAATGTAAAGTTGGCGGCACAAGTACTAAGTAGATCTGTAGCTTGTGGAATTGAAGCTTTATTAGGTCTAAATAAATTTCCCATAAATATATCGCATTTTGCAAAACCAACAGCTAATTTTATAAACAAAATAAACCGGCTTTTCGACCTTTTAAATGGAAAACCAGCTATTAAAAAAATGATCAAAATCTAATATTCATAAGAGAAATGAAAACATATATTCTCAACATTCAGCCTATTAATTCAAGAAACAAAGCGTTTTGTTTCAAAGGTTTTGCCTTAAGTATTGAGAGCATTTTGCAAATACAAAAAGCATTATATATAGACCATAATGATTTATATTATTTAAATATTAACAAATTTAACCAAGATCCCTTAGAAAATTTATTTGGAAAGATAAGAGCAAGAAATGTTAATAAAAGTAATCCGAATGCTGCTGAATTTGGCTCCCTTCTAGCAAAAGTTATAGCTATGAAATTTGTATTCAAATCTAAATGTTCAAACTGTGAAGAAGACGATACAGAATATCTTAAAGTTGATTGGAATGCTATTTTACAAACCAATGCTGAGGAACAAATATCGATTTCGTATGAGCTACCGGAGAGTGAATCATTTGAGAATATAGAAAACGACATGAATATTGATAATAAATTAAATGCTTTACCGCCAGAAGACACGATATTGATAAAGGTGCCGGAAATCGACGATCTTGCTACCAGATACTATGCAGGCTAATGCCTTTTTAAATCGATGAAAAAAATGAATAGTATCTGTGAAAACTGTATTCAACAAATGTCAAAAGATAAGCTTCAATTTGATTTAACGGAAATATTAATTAAATTGAGAGAATACGAAACCTCAAAAGAAAATACGGTTCTTATATGGCCTTCTGAAAATTTTTTCCACGTCTGTAGTCTTCACGTAAAAATATTTACAACTTTCTTCAAAAAAACACCTTTTATATCTTTTTATACCTTTTTATAATTATAAGTACTTACGATATTTTATTTTTAATTTCCAAGGCCAAAAATTGTCTCTTAAACTTTTTATAAAACCACCTTGGCTTAAATAGGCTAAGAGCAGTGATGTATTAAACATATACAAACTTCTAAACAAAACTTAATAGACCTATTTTAACATCCCAATTAACTATTTTTTTTTTTAGAAAACTACTAAAAACTGGTAAAAATAGTTTCTACTAAAGCATCTTGAAAACAGAGAAAGATATTGACTTCAAACTTATTTAATTTAATACAAAAAATGTTTAAAATATAGTTTAAAATAAAAAGTTAATCAACCGATAGTTTTTTCCTTTAATTTAAACCTAAAAAAAAGTACTAAAAAAACGTGAAATTGATTCTTAAACTGAAATATCGGGTAAAGGAGAAAGAAAAAAGAAAGAAAGAAATTGTACAAATTGTTGTTATTAACAACAATTTTTTATTTTACAGAAAACTAAAAACCTTAAGCAAAAAAAAAAAATAAAAAAATGATTAACCTAATTGAATTTATAAATTAGATTGAATAAAGAAAGATATTGACTTTAAAGTTGTTTCATCCCATAGAAATATTGTTGTTAATGTTTTGTAACAATTTAAGACAATGTTTATTTGAGAGAAACCAAACTTCAAAATATATTAATTTAACTTTTCGATACATCTATTTCCAAAGAAAACAGCTTAAATGTATATTTTTGCATACTTACTTACTAATACAATTTTTCCAAATAAAAAAAATAAATTTTGAAAAATTTAAGTGGGCATCAATAGTAAGTTATCAGTGTGGGTCACATCCGAGCCTCTTTTTTGTATCGAAATTATTTACATGAGTACCTACCTACACCTGTTTAAGTTCACAAAATACGCAACTTACGTTTTGCATAGGACAACAAAGAAACAATCAACAAACAACAAAAAGACCGAAATTGAAACTTACCCTTTTGTCATATACATATATCTATGGATACATGACATACACACATGCGTTCAATATATGTATCAAAAAAAATCAAAATAAGGAAGGCAACCAAAACTAAGCCTCATACGCTCACCAGCGGCGCACGTACATTTGCATCAGTGTTACCATAGGAATCCATACAAATTATTTTTAAAATGTCTTGCACTTAACTCATCTTCTCTTCCTTTCTTAAATGTATTTTCAACATATATGTATATTGTTTTATTTGATATAGTAAAATATAACATGGAAAAATTAATAACTATGGTTTTTATTTTCATATTCAATAATAAATAGCATAAATAGCATAAAATACCTACATCGCTTGAACAATAGCAACTGAAATATGGTAACATCATCGGCACCAAAACATCATCGAAACCAAAACAGTTTCTTTTTTTCTTTGTCTCTATGGACGTTGACTTGAGAGAAAAAACAACTTTAGAATTTTTTATAGTTATACACATAGCTTTGAACAGGCATACTGGCAAGCCAATATGTGCAATCAAAAACAGCTTTTTGTGCTTGAAGATCAACTGACAAAAAGCTTTTTGTCAGTTGATAGCCAAGGAGTAGTGAAAAAAATATGGGACATTTTCTTCTATGGGGATGAGACATCTGTATAGTTTCTTATCTGTGCTTCTACTCTACTACAAATCAAAGACACTCCTTATATTTTTTGTTGTAGTTTTTTTTTTCACATTCAGGTACGGTGCGTGATACAAAACCTGCACGTTCTAGCCCATACGATTCAATATGAATAAGTATTTTGCTTAGTGTTGCTAAATTGGGAATCTAGTCTGATCTGACTTGTTGACTGAATTTTGATTATTTAAATCTAGTCAAAAAAAAAACAGTTAAACATAATTAAAAACAGTCAAAAATCCAGTCAAATAATAAAAACATTTTAACAAACAAATAACATATTTTATTCCGTTTTATAACAAAAACTATAATAGAAAAATTAACAAAAAATAACTTATTTTCTATAATTCACAGTGTATAATGTAGGTACTCATGTTACTAAATTTATGATAATAAGAGTAATTCTTTTCAGGTAATCAAAATATACGAATATTCTTATTCCGAATCGGAACTCGAGGTATTGTTTTCCGTATCAATATTTTGGTAAATTACATTTGTTCCAATTTTTTTCGTAGCTTCATTTGGAATGATGAAATTATGGCAACATTTTACCGCTCGCAAATTGTTTCTTATAATTAAAATAGCATTTGTAGAAATTAAATGCAACCTCTTTCTTTGCTTGGTTTTGACCAAGTTTAATTGGCTAAAAATTAGTTCTATCTCAGCGTTTGATATTGGCAATACCAATATCGAAATAGCGAACTTTGCCAACTCTTTAAAAAGATTTTCTCCACTAGCATCTATATAAGATGAAACTTCACACCAAAAAGGTACTGTTTCCTCTATGTTGTTCCATCTTACAAAGTTTAGATTGTCCCATTGACTACAAATTTTGTCAGCTAAAATCGCATCGACATTCATTGCATTCAAAACAGGTTGCAGTTGTAGGGAGGATTTATTTTGCGAAAGGCATTCGCTTACCGAAAGCATTCTTATCTGCTTTAAAATGTTAAGATTTTTTGGCACTCTCTGCTGCAACTCTTTTACTAGCTTTATAATAAAATTTTTACAGTTTTGTCTAAATACATCAAGATCTTCCTTGTTTACTTCCAAATTTAATTCTAATTCATTTAGTTTTTCTTCGCATTCGACTCCAAGGTAAGGCTTTGTTTGTAGCCTTAAGCTTATGTCTAAATCAGGGCTAAAATCATAATAGAGTTAATTTATTGACCAATTTGTGTACTTATTGTGATTAGTGGAATTATAGTTTTCCGTCGGCTTTTTTGGTCACTATAGTTTTAGCAATGAAACAATTATGTTACATTAACTTTCCCAACGTTTCGGCAGGGGTTGCTGCCTTCTTCAGGGGAACTTTATTAACACAAAAATATACAAATAATCTTAGTTAGATCAATGGGATACAAATACAATACAATTTACTCACTCAAGAAAGATATGAAAATTATTAATTAAAATAACATTAATTAATATAAATTAAAAATAAAACTATAAATATAATTAGCACTTCGAAGAATGAAGTTAAGTCTAAATTGAATAAAGCACAATTTACATTTAAGAACAAAGAAGAGAGCAATATACAGCAGAAATGTTTTGTGTGTCTTGTTTTCGGTTCATGTTGTTTTTGTTATTGAGAATATGTAATGTTTCTAACGTGTATCGCTTCGAAACATGTTTCTCTGTCTGTAGAACTTCCATGCCTTCAAAGTTTGGAGAATGACCACTTACAATGCAGTGACTGGCCAGGGCTGTCTTCTCAGATTTTTTTTAATTTTATGTCGGACTTATGATTCTAGATGCGTTGTCTAAGAAGTTGTTTTGTGGTCCCAATATAACACAGATTGCACGGTTCATTTGATTTACCATTGCAGTTACATAAGTTTGTAGATCACATCTGTTTGTTTGTCCTTATCAGGTTTCGTCTTGAGTTTACTAAAACATTGGTCAAGTGTTTTGTTTGATTTAAAAGCAAGGCGAACCTCTGTCAAATTTTTGGAAATAGATTTTTTGAAGTTGTCGGATAAAGTTGGGACGTAAACCATGGTTTTGTGGTGCGTTCTAACGGGTTCATCAATATTTTCTCGTGGAATTTGCATTTTGTGTTTTAAAAGGAGGCTTCGAATTATGGTAGAAGGATAACCATTATCACTTAAAATTTTGATTACTTTTTTCTCGTTGGCGACGTGGAATCGTACATCACTTATTTTGAAAATTTTATTCACGAGGTTCGACGCAGTATTGATGATAATATGCCTTGCTTGGTTTGATCGGAAATTAACTAGTCTTCCAGATGCTGTTGGTTTTTGATACCAGTCGAAAAGCAAACGATTTTCTTTACGGTAGATTTTTACATCTAAGAACGATATTGTTTTGTTGAACTCATTTTCAATTGTGAATTGAATTTTTGGGTGGAATCCGTTTAGAATTTTTAGTACTTTGTCTATGTTATTTTTATCTATTATTGCAAATATGTCGTCAACATATTTTGCTATGAACACAGGTTTTTCTTCCATGTTATTTAAACATTCGTCTAAAACGTGTTCCAAAACCAGATCTGCAATATTCGGAGATAGTGGGTTGCCCATTGGCATCCCAAAAATGTGTTTGTAGATAGTGTCTTTGTATTGAAGAAAATTGTTTTCTTTAAGACAAAAGTCTAGAATATATATGAAAACCATAGTACTCTCATGGGCAGAAATTTTTTACGCAGGCGGATGCCGTCGTTGGCGGTAGAATCGAAATTGGAGACATTTCGGGGGAGCGAGAGAAAAATATTATTTCCATTCCCATAAGCAGCCAGCAGAATAAGGAGCTCAGTTAATTTAGCAACCAAAAAGTCGACACAATTTCCTTCATTATATTTGAGTCTATCCTTGTATATGTTTTCATATACTAAGCTTCCATATGAAGTTCCATGAATTTTTTTTTGTAATTTCTTTATATCAATGCATTTTTATATGAAAAACGTCAATGGCTCAATATTGTGTCTAATAAGGGGATGAATGAAGTTTTTGTATGCTTACATCAGCTGTTCAGTATTTTGTACGGATTTTTGTTTTTATTTACATCCATAAGTCTGTTTCTCCTTGCGTACGATCTTTGTATATGAAAAATGGTTTGTATTATGTATACAAAGCTACGATGGGATTTTTGTCGTGCAGATCTTTGCGATGAAGAAGAATATGAAGGTAGTTATGTATATGTTTGGTTATAGTTATGTATATTTTGGCTGGTGGGTAGGTATTTTGCTTTTATTTGGAATTAAGTTTTTCCTCAATAGTTGAAGATTAGATTTGTTTGAGCTTTAAAGATTTTTTTGGTAGATAGATATCAATTGGTAGGGTGATTTTTTTTTTCAGGTTGTATATGTGGGTTTGATTTTAAATTCAAATTTTAAATATAAAAGGTATTGGTAGGTAGGCAGGTATTTCATGAAATACCATAGGGAATTCATGCTAGTATCAGGACACTGATAATATCCGTACACTTTGCACTTTATTAGTTGATAGGTATGTAAGTACAGTATTTAATTTATAAATATGTACATAGTTTAAAAAAAAAGAATAATGCATTCTTTATGTTGGTCCAGATAATTTAAATAGTTTGATAATTGAAATTTGTGTCTTTTATTTATGTTCCAATCCTACTTTTATTGTATCCCTTATAATAAATAAGTGTTAACTATACACCTTAGCGGGCACATTACAGGACATACAAATGTAGTTTATATTTAGGTAGGTAGGTACCTACATATGTACCTATATACGTTGTTTGTTGTTGTAGGTACCTTTAATACAATTTTGTCAGCTCGTCTATTTTAAGACGTGTGACTTTTAGGAAAATCCAATTGAAAGTTTTTTTAAATTATTAACTATTAGCACAGATAAGAAACTATATAAACTTAACTATAGTTTCTTATCTGTGCTATTAGTAAGTATAGTTTCGTAAATGTATTGTCGAAGTAGGTATTTTTTGTATTGATTTGAAATTTTATTTTATACGATTTCGAAGTTTTTTTGTGCCACAAACCAACCAATAATTTGTTAACATTAAACGCAAAATTATGCCAATGATAATTACTCATGTTATTTCACAACCTTGGTGTTATAACCTTGTTAAGATGAAGGATTCTTCAGATATTTAAAGTCAATTTAAGACTTAATTTCACAATTTAGAAAATCATGGTCTGAAATTATTTTTTTTACTTGCGTCATATTATGTAGGTAGGCAAGTTTTGCATTCGTAAACAAAGTCGAACTCAAGATTTTAATCAAAAATGACATTTCGATGGTAGAGAAGTGGAAGTGGGTCCCCTGATTCCGTCCTGGCCCGTACCTTCACCCCAAGGCATTAGGTTGATCGACCTAAAATTTGGAAATTAAGGGTAAGAGCCGATTCGCGTTAAGCGTTCTTAAATTCCCATAGGAAGTTATTGTAATCGGTCCGATTTCTCGACGTTTCAAGGTCCCTAGAGTCGAAATAAAAGATTTTTAGAGAGATGTCTGTGCGTGCGTGTGTTTTTTTCGTCGTCCATATCGACTTCAAATAAATTTTGTTATACAGATAATAATGCAGAAAGATGCAAAAAGGACTCTAAAAAAATTGAGTGGGTGGTAAAAGTTTTAGAAAAATTGAATTGACAGTTTTTTTTACAAAAAAAATAAAAACCCAAAAAAAAATAATAAAAGTTGTTAAAAATTGGTTTTCGACCTTAATATCTTTTCAAAACTTTAAGATATTGGCTTTAAACTAATTTTATCTTTGAAAAAATATTTTTGTCAACATTCAGGTTAATTTTAATAATAAATAAATAATAATAAATAATAAATCAAAATTGATTTTTGACATCTTTTTAAAACTTTGAGATATTGGGGCATATTCATAGATGTTTGCTAAACTCTTGCTAACTTGTTATTAAGCAAGTCCAGGCTATTTATAAATAAACTTAAACCTAAGTTTAGAGCTAAACCTGTGGTCTAACTATAAGCATAGGAAATGCTGTGTAAGTATTTATTATCACAGCCAAATGTCATATTTGATTTTTATTTATATTACAACAATTCTACATTTTGCTTCATTTTTAACAAATTAATGTGGACAACAAAGCTCGGACCTTAAAGAGGGCATAAACAACATTATATGTAAATATGGTTTATATTTAGGCAGTCATCTACATATGTGTTGCTTAAGCCGATAAATTTTTGTATTGCTCCAAAAGGGTACCCCACGTTATTTTGTTTTTAAGTTTTCTCAAGAAAAATCAACTGGTTTCAATTGTTTTTTTCTTCACAAGCTCTTATATTGGCTTTATTTTTGGATTTTTTAAAAATTAGTAAATTTTTTTTTCAAAATTCTATATATCCAAACCAGTCATCAGTTTTTTACGAAACTGTATATTAATTAGTTCAAAATAACTGCATACCAAAAATATACATTTTACTAAAATTGAAAAATTGTATGTGTACAAAATTAATTTAAAAAGTAAACTGCGGGGAGAGTACGATAACTTTGGCGACAAAGTTAAATGACGGATTTATATAGAACAGTTAAAAACAAGCATTTTTTACTATGGGTGGGGGGTCTATCTCCACCCGTTTAGGCGGTAGGGGCAGTTTAAAAAAATATGTACATTAAATGGAAAAAAAATAATTAAAAAATAACGGTAATACTTATAATTAAGTATTATACCTTTTTTTAAAGCCAACATTTTTGTCTATTAGCTTGTTTTTAAATCAAGTCAAAACTATGCATAGTTTTTGAAAAAAAATTTTTTAAAGTCAAAATTTGTGATAAAAAAAGTTAAAAAAAAAGGTTTAAAGTGTCATTTTTCAAAACTTTCAGATTATCTACTATTTTTTTTTTAAGAATTCATTGCTCTTATTTGTTTTTGATTAAAAACTGAAAACTAGATGACTTGATGTCTTCTAGTTCTTGAGAAAATTGAAAATTACCAAAACAAAATATTTTAATTAAATTACTTTTTCCTTGCTTAAATATTAACGTAGTCTTATTTTGATAGTAATAAATAATCGATAAGATATACCTAGGGTAAATTAATTTTTCTTAAATCCAGCTTATTTAAATGCAAAAGAAACTTTGCATGCACCCCATCTAGCACCCACCGCACCTTGCACCCTCCCCACCTTGCACGCACTCCAACTTGCACCCACCCCAAATCCTATAGTGTTCCCAAGCAGGGGGGTTGCAGGGGGGCAGAATGCCCCCCCTTACAGATCCCACTGTTGCACACACCCAAACTCACGCACACCTTACTGTTGCATACACCCAAACACGCATTACGCATACGCAAATACCATTATTACTATCAAAATAAGACCACTCAAGCAAAAAAAAAAGAATTAAATTAAAATAGTAGTTGTGGTTATTTTCAATTTTCTCAAAAAATAAAAGACATAAAATCATCTTGTTTTCAGTTTTTGATCAAAAACAAATAAGAGCAATAAATTCTGAAATAAAAACAATGGTAGATAATCTTAAAGTATTGAAAAAGTTACACTTTAAACCTTTTTTTAACTTTTTTTACTCAAATTTTGAGTTTAAAATTAAATTTTTATTTTCAATTTTCTCAAAAACTAAAAGACATAAAATCATCTAGTTTTCAGTATTTGATCAAAAACAAATAAGAGCAATAACTTCTGAAATAAAAACAATGGTAGATAATCTTAAAGTATTGAAAAGTTACACTTTAAACCTTTTTTTAACTTTTTTTACTCAAATTTTGAGTTTAAAATTAAATTTTTATTTTCAATTTTCTAAAAAACTAAAAGACATAAAATCATCTAGTTTTCAGTTTTTGATCAAAAACAAATAAGAGCAATAAATTCTGAAATAAAAACAATGGTAGATAATCTTGAAGTATTGATAAAGTTACACTTTAAACCTTTTTTTAACTTTTTTTACTCAAATTTTGAGTTTTAAATTAAATTTTTCAAAAACTACGCATAGTTTTGACTTGATTTAAAAACTGGCTAATAGAACAGAATGTTGGCTTTAAAAAAATGTATACAACTTAATTGTAAGTATCACCGTTATTTTTTAATTATTTTTTTCCATTTTAAATAATAACTTTTTTAAATTGCCCCTCCCGCCTAAATGGGGGGAGATAGACCCCCCTCCCATAGTAAAAAATGCTTGTATTAAGACCCTCTACCAAAAACCGTTATTATATCTTGGCGCCAAAGTTATCGTACTCGTGCCTAAACTGCTCTAAAGATTTTCAAATAAGAATTTTGAAACATTAAGGTTTTTTTGAGAAATCAAGTTTTGGAAACAAGCTTTTTTAACAGGTACATTTTTAAATTTAAAAATACAGGAAATATTTTAAATAGTCTTGGTTTGTCAATTGAACTGATTCGTTCTAAAATTGCTTCTACCTCCTACACGAAGAGACATAAACCCCCATTTCGGTAGTCAAAAGTGCACGTACAATGTACATACATACGTATATTTTAAAACAGTAGTAAAACGTAATGTTTATTTCAAATTCATAGAAAAATTACTCCTAAGTTAAAAACTTTGCTCTGGCATACAAAAAATGGATTTGCTAGAATTTAGATATCTTAAGACTGAGACAAAGGCATCAAATTTATGTAAGTACAATTACAAAGTCTAATACCTACTTCTCTAAAAATAAAGATTCAAATAAAGTCTTTAACCTTATTAAAAGTAAACATTTGCTTATCCCCTTGATCATTCAAAATCGTTGATAGGAAGGTCCTTCTTTTAATAAATACCTACATTTTATCATAAGAACTTACAGGAAAAAGTATGTTTCAAAATTTGGCCTTGAAACACTTTTTTGACCGGAAGTTATAACTACCTACTTTATAAACTGAAAGATATGTAGGTACCTACATATGTGTTAATTTTTAAAACAAAAAAATTTAAAAGTTCCTCATCCCATTTAAAAAATTCACTACCATTAAAAAACGTCCAAAAATTAAACATCCATCTTTTCATAATACCTATGTTGTCAACAATTTTGTAACCAGCTTTTAAATAATTGTATTAGGTATCAATTAACAAATTTATTTATTAAAAAAAATCATCTTTCTAAGACTTTGAAAATTTAAACTTCTTTATGCTCGATATGAAAACAAATTGTAAGAAAGGTTTAGGTGATCAAATTTTTTAAATTTATTTAGCTAGCTATGTATCTATTATTGGATAAGAATACAATACCTACATATTTACTTGCCTATAAAAGTTCAAATTATAATTCCCTTATACAATCCTCAAATCAAATCATCAAAAATATAAAATCTCAACCAAGAATATAAAATTCCTACACGAAATCGCAATTCACCTGCTTTTGTCTTATCATCTTTGTATAGAAAGACTACCGTTTTGCGTAAACCTTTGTATATGAAAAAGTTTTCATATACAAAGATGTAACCAAAAAATATAACCACACCAAAATACAAACACAAAGAAACAAATGTGTTTTCCTCCTCACTCAGACTTTCGTTAATTCTCTATAGTCTTTCTCTATTTCAAATTATAACATTTTTAAGTCTCCCAAGTCTCCCGACTGCAAATCGATTTCTCCATGAATGTCTTGACTAGACGTTCCACAAAAAATATCTAGATGCCGCCCTATTCGACTTCCACCATGAGAGTACTATGGTTTTCATATACAAAGTCGGAACTAACATGGGAGATATTTAAAAAAAAAACTTATTTATACGGAATCATATGAGTCAGAACGTGCAGGTTTTCAGTTATTAGTTTTTAATAGAAGTGACGTGTTTTGTGACAAGACCGTAATGTGACTGACTCAGTTGATTTTAGACAAGCTTGAATTACATGAAATTTTAATAAGTAACTGTCAAAGCCAAAGTTATGATAATGGTTCGAATATGAAAGGAAAAGAAGCAGGTGTTCAGAATCGAATTCGAACCCCGCAACCAAGAGCATTTTTCGTTCCATGTTGCCCGAATTCCTTAAATTTAGTGGTTAATGATGCTGCTCGGTGCTCATTTTATGCAGTTAAATTTTTCGATACAATTCAATGTTTTTATAACTTTTTTTCAAGTTAACAACGAGGTGGGATATTTATAAGAAAAATATTCAAAGTCATACATTGAAACCCCCTTCTGAGACTAGATGAGAGAGCAGGTTAGATGCATTGAGGGCTTTAAAAACAAATAAAGAAGAAATATATGAAGCCCTTATAGAATTAAGAAATCTAGAGGCAAAAAACATTGCAGAATCGTTAGGAAATACAATTTTTGATTTTACATTTATTTGCTGCCTGCTAATTTGGTTTAATATTTTAGAAAATATAAATTAAACTAGTAAATATTTGCAAAGTCCGTCCGTTAATCTGTCAACTGGCGTAACAGTTTTAGAAAATACAAAAAACAGTTTGATTTTAATGCGTTCCGATGAAAAATTTAATGAGTAGGTATGTTCAATTAACCGAGCGTATTGCTAGTTCCCTAGAAATACCAAATATGTTTCCTGTTGCTTCATCATTGCGATCTCAACGGAGAAAAATACTTTATGCTGATGAATGTCATGAAACTATATTAGACCCGAAACAAAGATTTAAAGTTGAATTTTTTTTTTAAATACTTGAAAGGTTTGATACGTCTAGTATCAATTTTTCATTTTTAAGTAACATAAGCGAATGTTTAAAAAATAAAAATGTACGTGCTTCATGCCTTAATTTGCAGAATGTTTTAACATAAAGTAGTTTTAAAGATTTCGATGGAGAAATCCTTAATACAATCCCGGTCACTGTAGCTTCAGGAGAACGTAGTTTTTCTAAACCTAAAATTATTAAAAATTATCTTAGGACAACCATGACTCAAGAGAGATTGGTAGGTTTATCTATAATGTCCATTGAAAAGAAATTATTAAATTCTTTAGACTTTGATGATCTAATTTCTGAATTTGCAAAATGTAAGGCCAGAAAAGTAAGTTTCCAAGTTTAAAAGTTTCCCCTCTGCTCATTTCTTTGCTGCGTTTTAGTTTAGTGGTTTAGGCCTCCTGGGGATACCTCAATAAAAAAAAACGCAGTGAAAGTCTACCTCCTGGGTAATCTGGGAAAGGCTTATGCTTGTGTATCAGTGTATGTGTAAAAAAAAAATATAAAAAAGGGGCACTTTCTACAAATCTTGCACAGGGCGCAAGTTTGGCTGGGGCCGGCCCTGTGTACGTATGTACATTATAATAAATATGAATAGTACAACACACAATCATTATACCACACCATATAGTCTCTCCACCATCAACAAAAGGAATCACGGTCCGGTGATCCTCTTCAATTAAAAAGGTCGACATACCAATTCTTTGATATGTTTTCCCCATTCGGTGATTTATGCTTCATTTTCACTGTGTTTTTATTTTTTGTGTATAGCTATTCGTTTGCAACACATACGGAACTTAACAAATATGATTGTTTGATACAGTAAATTTTCAAATTAACAAAGAAGTGAAATCAAAACAAAAAAAACTACAACGCATAGTGAATAACAATAACAAAAATATGTATATCAAGCAATATTATGTACAACAGGGAAATCATATAAGTTTTCTCTACTTTCATAACGATTTTCATGTTAGCGGGTTTGCAAACAGCACCTCATATACGAGCTTGAAACTCAAGGATTTGTAATTCCTGTACACTTTCGGGATTCGTATAGTGTTCAATTTTTAAAGTTTGTATCGATTCTGAAGATCCTGATTCCTGAATTTGTTTTTTAGTTTTAGAATTTCATCGTTCATGGTTCTAAATTTTGATTTCGACGACATCAAGAGAGAAAATACCAAACTAATTTTTACGACTTTCAAGTTAGCACTACATTTTTCGAAATTTAAAAACTGAGTGGAAAGAAAAATATTAAAAAAAAAAATGTATTCACGTATTTAATTGCACCATTACACTTTCCAATATCTTGGTTTTATGACTGGACTCACGGTGTCAAATTAGCACTACAAACACCTTTTTTTAAATCAAAGTAGGTAAATACATTTTTTTAATTTTTGTCTTTCCACAACTAATTTTAAGCAAAAAAGCTATAATTAAATTTCAAAAAATGTAGTGCTAATTTGACAGTCGTTTATTTTTGCTACTCATAGGTACATTTTAGATTTAGATTTAGAAAAAAAAAATAAAAACTTTGGCTCAAAATGTTAAAGAACCTATTGTTAGGGGTTTATTAATTTACTAGTTAGAAATAAGCGAAATATTTAGCAATTTACTAAGGGACTCCAAAATTTTAAACCTTTCTTTTCATTTTGTTAAATAGTAAATTGCTAATTGTATTTCATTAAAAACGAGCATCCAAACATGTCTAAAAAGTGATAGTTCGTGAAAATAAACAGAGCAAATATGCTTAAACAGACCTATTAAGTGGAAATCATCTTTTAAGCTTAGTAAATTCCTAAAAATGGCTTTAACATTTTACTAAATCGTTTAAAATTTTGAGCCTTTGATTTTTTGAGTTTCATTTTATTTTATTTTGTATGTTGTGATTTTTCCAACTAGAATGTTTAGGTCTTAGAATTCTGGGTGTTTCTTTATTTCGAAAAGTGTTAAATACTTTATTTTTTTGGTTTATGAAATTAAATTCAAATCATTTTGAGCCTCCAATAGAATGTTATTGTAATCGGTCCGAATTGTCGAATTGAAAATTTTGACATTTCTTAAATCTAAATACAAGATTTTTAGAGAAATTTCTGTGTGGAAGCTTTTTTCGTCATCCATATCTCAAGAACCAGTAGAGATTTCGGCTTCAACTAATTTTTTTTTCACAGATAATAATGCAGACAAAAATTGAAAGGGTGTTTTTTTCACCATAGAAATTTAAATAAAAGTGAAATTTTTGGTTAACCCAAAAAATATCACAAACCAATAACGCTAGTGACTTGAATTGAATTGTATACTATATGTTAGAAGTGATACCAAACTAATATAATTTTGAAAAAAATTCAACAAACTTTTTTTTTTAAAAATCAAAAAATAAATGAACAAAAATAATTGTCATCTCGAATTTTTTTACGAAAAAAAAATTAGCTCCAAATTACTTTTATGCAATAAAGAATGACATTTTTGACATCTGGTAAAATTTTGGGAAAGACCGAATTGACAGTTTTTTTGGATTATCAACTTATACATCTTTTTTAAAAATTTAAGATATTGGCTCTAAACAATTTCATCTTATTAAAAATATTGTTTTTAACATTCAGTAAAATGTAGAGAAAAATCGAATTGAGTTTTTTTTTAGAAAAGATATAAAACCTTTGCTTTCATAAAAATTAAAATCTACAAAAAATAATACTCAAAATTTGTACAAATTTATGTTCGATTATCGATATCTCGTGAATAAATGAAGGAATTGGATTCAAATTACTCATTTAAAAATTTGTGGTTTTGAAGATGGCTTCATTGAATCATCGTTTTGTTTATAACACCTATCATTGAAATCATAGTCCAATTTGGTTAAATTTCAACACAATATAAGACAATGGCCTCTCAAAGTAATTGTTAGCTGTCATGAATTCACGACTATAAGGATATGAATATGTTTAAGACCCTCGAGGAGAAAATATTCGAAGTACTAATCTATAAATTTCTTCACATACATTTTAAATTTTCGCGGTTTTTAGAATAATTCTTAAATATTTTATTTTTATTTTTAAGTCGGTACAAATTCGTATCGTAAACATTATACCTACCCCTAACGTTCTTCTATATAGCAGAAACCTGTTCTTAAATGTTCCTTATTTCGTGCATACAGGGGTGTTTCTTTATAAGTTCCTCATTTTGTGTGTACAGTTGTGTTCCTGTATAAATGACAACTGGTGTATCAGCAATTATACGCATCAATATAATACTGTATTAAAAGTGCAACCCTTAATGAACATCACGAGAACAGAAATGGTTCAATCACTTTCCGGTCGGGGGTAAGAATCTTTACTTATTTTTAGTTTATTAATGCTTCTTAGCATTTTAACGTGAAAGTGATAAATATTACGTTCCCATAGCTTTCATCAAAAAAATGAGAGTGGCAAATTTATTTCCTTCGGTGTAATTCCGAAATTTTTTGGTTCCTTGACCTAAGAAACTAAGAAAATTCTTCTTTGACAAAATCAACAAGATTGCTTCTTGTTCTATAAGTTTACAAAACTATTTCCGCTATACAAGTCTTAAAGTCATCAATGTTTGAATATAGATTCTTTATAAATAAAACTAATCATCTAGACATCAATACATCCGTTAGCATAGCACATAATCTATCAATTATTGATAGAAAGTCTACTTAATGCATTAGGCAGCCCCAGCCAAAATCTCTACATTGTTTTCAATAATCTCCCAACAGATGGCTTCCTAAATCTGTAATAATTTCCCTTTTCATTTGTTTTTTTTTTTTTTTTTCAAGTAACCCGTCAATCAGCACAATATTCGATTAAAAGATTAAACTAAATTTCTTGCATTTCGTGTGGTATCCGATTATACATTTTCTGCTTTTTATTGTCGTTATTCTGTTTAAAATAAAAGTAAGTAAAGTCTGTGGCTCCGTAAATTATAAAAATATATATCCAATATTCATTCATAAAGGTCTGAAAAATTAAGTGAATATATTTTGTGCCTCAAGCTTAGTGTATACGATTGGAAAATATAACAATAATATTAGACCTAAAAGTGTCTGACAAATATCTACCAATAAGCTTACAATCAAGTTGTGATTTTACACATAAGAATATCGACGTAGAACTTGGCTGACGATCTATTGTTAGATAGCTGGCTTAAATTAATTCATTAAATTAGATGCCTACCAATAAATTGAAGGAGATAGTAATGTGATTGCGACATCAGATTCTTGTTCATTTCGCTACCAAATTTTGTTTTATTGTTTTATAAAAATATTCTTCTATGTTGAAAATTTTTTAAATTTTTTCATAGCAAAATAACAGATGTATTATAATCAAAAGTTTGTATTGTTTCAAATTTGTTGATAACATTAATTTATATTTACAATTTAGTTGTATGTTTCGAAAACTTTTATTATGTTTTTCAATTAGCCATTAGTTTAACAAAAAGTTGCTGTTCTTGGGACATTTATATTCTTGACATTCGTTTTAAAAATTTTAGTTCTAGAGTATTCAAAGCAAATTCACTTCAAAAAGTAGATTTCTTTCATTTTTGAGATCTTAAAATTGTGTGTATTCTACAGAAAATCAATTTTGAAAGAAATAAATGGACGACTGGTTCGCTAGAAATTTCTTATGTCTCCCAAAAAGTCTTTACAAATATTTCCTATACTTTAAGGTTTAGAAATGTACCTGAAAAATTAGTTTTTCTCAAAAATTAAAATGCCATTTTATTTCTAAAGAATAATATTTTTGGTATGTAGTTATTTAGCGCTCATAAATATACATTTAACATAGTGACCCCTTTCTGAGATATCGAGTTTTGTCATCATCATCATCAATTTGATCATCGACAAGAGCTTGCACAGAAAGAGAAGATTGTTGAAATCGGTTCATTAGTTCTTGAGAAAACTTGAGAATAATATAACGGTTTTATGAGAGGTACCCTTCTGGAGCAATTCCAAAATATGTTTTTCTTGTAGAAGGAAGCCAAATAAAGAACAAAAATTGTAAAAGTTTATAAGCATATAAGCCCGAGACGATTGGTGCCTTGGAAGAGAATATTTGGCTCGTTTTTGCTGGCTTACTGCCCAAAATGTTATAAAAAGTGATCACAAATTGGGCCTCTTCCCTTGGCTTTATAATAAAGCTAAATTCTTGGCCATAACATTGAAATAAATACGTTTTATTTCTTCTTTGAAGAACCACGTCCAAAAAACACCCTTTACTTTCCATTTAAACCATATCTCAAATGGCCTCCAAACTCCCCCTTATTTTACCCATTTTTGCTGTTCGGCATATCCAAATGTAGGTATATATGTATATAATTCCAAAGCAATTTTTCTTCGACAGTAGGTACATATATGTAGATGGTAGGTACGTACATATATATGTATTTTATATTCCTTGTTGCATTGATGTTGGTTCCCTATTTTTTCTGGATTTGGTCTACTGAACATATTGCGGATGTGACAGACTGATTGACAAGTAAAAAAAAATAAATGCCAACACAAACTATAAGGGAAAACCAGGAACAAAAGTTGCAGCAGCACCATTACAGAGAAGAAACAGTTAAGTACAACAAATGCTTATAACCATCATTGACAGTAAAGATACTCAAAGTTAACGAAACTATAGCCAAGAAAATATACCTACCTACATATCTGAAATAGGTATTTGTAGCTGCAGTAATAAAAGTTGGTTTTGACATTATGAAAACGCGACCGACGACGCACGGCCAATGTGTTGAATTTACGAATACACTTGTTGCTTAATACTCTTTTTTCCTCTGTTTTACCTATAACATTGACCACAATTGTGTTAACATCATGGGGATGAAAGTTTCTTCAAGTCCGCGTTCGCGTCCGTTCATACTATGCTGGGCCTGTGCCTGTGCCTGGGCCTGCTTCTGCTTATGCGCTAACAATCATTGCACCACAAAATTAAACACAGGAAATCTTATACCTAACCTATGTACATGCATTATGGAAGGAAAAATTATTTCAAGCGTTGTTCGTTGGTTCTTTGCAGCTGTTTACTATGCCGAGCCGATGCCCTGTTGCTTTTGGCCGTCCGTTGGATACAAATGATGCATGTGGATCATATTCGTGCTTGGTGCAGGTAATGCGCCTTACTGTTTTCTAAAAATTGTATATGTATTTTTAAATTTTTGTCTGTTGCATTGTGGACTGGGCAAGAGTACGATAACTTAGGCGACAAGATATTATAACGGAATTTTTTAGAAGAGTTAAAAATAAGCATTTTTTACTATGGGAGGGGGGGTCTATCTCCCCCCGTTTAGGCGGTAGTTGCAATTTAAAAAAAAATATTATTTAAAATGGAAAAAAATAACGGTGATACTTACAATTAAGTTTTATACATTTTTTTAAAGCCAACATTCTGTTTTATTAGCCAGTTTTTAATTCAAGTCAAAACTATGCGTAGTTTTTGAAAAATTTAATTTTAAACTCAAAATTTGAGTAAAAAAAGGTTTAAAGTGTAATTTTTCAATACTTCAAGATTATCTACCATTGTTTTTATTTCAGAATGTATTGCTCCTATTTGCTTTTGATCAAAAACTGAAAACTAGATGGTTTTATGTCTTTTAGTTTATGAGAAAATTGAAAATAACTACAACTACTATTTTAATTTAATTCTTTTTTTTTTTTTTTTGCTTGAGTGGTCTTATTTTGATAGTAACAATGGTAGGTGCGAGTTTGGGTGTATGCAACAGAAAGGTGTGTGCGAGTTTGGGTGTATGCAACAGTGGCATCTTTAAGGGGGGCATGGTGCCCCCTGCAACCCCCCTGCTTGGGAACACTATAGGATTTGGGGTGGGTGCAAGTTGGAGTGCGTGCAAGGTGGGGAGGGTGCAAGGTTCGGTGGGTGCAAGATGGGGTGCATGCAAAGTTTCTTTTGCATTTAAATAAGCTGGATTTAAGAAAAATTAATTTACCCTAGGTGTATCTTAATCCATATTGGATTATTACTATCAAAATAAGACTACGTTAATACTTAAGCAAGGAAAAAGTAATTTAATTAAAATATTTTTTTTGGACATTTTCAATTTTCTCAAGAACTAGAAGACATAAAGTGATATAGTTTTCAGTTTTTGATCAAAAACAAATAAGAGCAATGAATTCTAAAAAAAACAGTAGATAATTTGAAAGTTTTGAAAAACTACACTAAACCTTTTTTTTAATTTTTTTTAGCATACATTTTTAATTTAAAACAATTTTTTTTCAAAAACTATGCATAGTTTTGACTTGATTTAAAAACAAGCTAATAGACAAAAGTGTTGGCTTTAAAAAAAGGTATAATACTTAATTGTAAGTATTACCGTTATTTTTTAATTATTTTTTTTCCATTTAATGTACATATTTTTTTAAATTGCCCCTACCGCCTAAACGGGGGGAGATAGACCCCCCTCCCATAATAAAAAAATGCTTGTTTTTAACTGTTCTATACAAATCCGTCATTAAACTTTGTCGCCTAAGTTATCGTACTCTCCCTGTGGACTGCAATTAAATGAATCAAATTTTAACCATTTCTTTTTTTAAATTCTTGGAGTGCCTTAAAGATTTGTTTAGGTTCTGTTCTAGGACTAATCATAATGAAATTCTGAAAGCTGTTCATCGACATTAAAAAAGAAAAACTATGGAATCCATCTTTATTTATTTTATATTTTTTAACTAATGGCCCTGCTTCAAAGTATCTCTCAAATAATTAGCTTCACTTTTCTATGGGTAATGTTTCCGTAGCTACTATTTATTACTAAATAGTAAAATTGTTTTAAGTTAATCAATATAATCAAAGCTATACATCATCTCTGAATTTTGGAAAGCGAAAGTATTTCCATAGTCTTAAGCTCTACACATGCGCAAGTCTTAAATCATGTATAGAAGATGTTAAAATGTTGTCACAATCGGAAGAAAACACATCCAATTTTTCTTTACTATCAATTTTTTAAAGTTAAAGCTTTGAATTCCATAAAATATGTATGTATCTAATTTTTGATCACGTAGCATTGTTAGATTTCAGTATGGGCTTGAATGGTATGAAAAATAAATACATTTTTGACTATAGGTTTTGATGGTCTTTTACGCATTTCTCAGAGCAAAATATACAAAATTTGTTAAGGCTAAACCAAAGTCAAATGACTGTGGTTGAAAGTAAAGGCACTTCAGTTCAAATATATTACCTTTGCTATAAAATTCCTTAATGCCCACTACGAGACCATACAAACATTTTAAAATGCGACTTTTATCCGTTTTAGGATAGAAAATTGTATACAAGTTGAAATAAATGATATTAAATCGCTCAAGTCAATCAGGTTAAAAATACGAGTCGCATGCTCAATGAAAGCATTAATGAAATCATCTTTTCCAATAGACTGGTCCTGTAGTATTATTGCAAATTAAGAGTTTCAAAATCTGGAGTAATTTTCTCTACATAACTCACACAGCAAGAATACCAATTTTTGAGAAAGATAAAATAGGGACCCTTGAATGCAGAAGATAAAACAGATATGTTAGAAAAAATCATTCTTAAATTCCTTTTGGTTGAATGTTAAAGTACAGCGTAGGACTGTCATGCTAGTGGTATTAAGGTATTTTTTTCACGGGTACTGCCCCCTCGAGGAATAGACAAATCCCCCAAGAGTAATTCTTGTCATGAAAAGTGCTTTCTCAAATTAGCTGTTTGGGTTCGTAGGTCCCCACTAACCCTGACATTACTCGCACAGATGAATGTTTGAAAGATGTAAATTCTAGGCCCTGTTTCTTTACGAGCTGTTGCGTGACTTTTTTTTTTTTCATTTCTTAGTATCGAAAACACACTTTACGAAATGTTAATTCTAGTGCACATTTAATAGGAGTAAGGCCCAGCACTGTTCCCACATTGAAAAGTAAGTACCAAAGCTTTTCTTTCTATAAATAGTAAAAGCTGGAGCAAAGTTATATACTGTGCTTGAAAATGTATGTAGGTGCAAAAGTTAAATAATTCTACCTGTGTTACGAATTCTGAACTCCTGTTATGTGACTTACAAACTTTGTCAAGTGCTAGTTTTAAGTTTTCAACTTTCTGCCACAATACATTAAGAGAAATAAATTGTGACTAGCTTATGAAGACAGACAATACTCGTACAACATTAAAGCATTACACTCAATGGAGGCATTTTTGAATATTCTTTTTTTATTAAAGAAAAAAAGAATCTGTGACATAATATGTAGTGCATTTTAAATTTTAAAATGTTTAACACCTTTTTACCAAATGGTAAAAATGGGCCTAATTAAACTTTTGTAAAGTGCAAAGAAGTCAATTTTTGAAAGATTGTCATATTGCACTTTGACAAAGTTAATTTAGGCACAATTATTTTGAGACATAAGACCAACTTATTTTTACCAATTTGTAGAATTAGCCTTACTCAACGTTTTCAAATTTTCAGCATTTGGTCAAAATACACAACTATTGTAATTTATCTCTTAAATATGACATATTTAGAAAACTGTTGGAATCTTGGAATGCTTTCAAATGTAGGGAGTCCTCCAAATTAAATAGTTAGATTATTTAGCCCAGAATAATCTTATAACTAAAGTTGTCAATTTAGCTCTTGAAATATGTAAATGTAAAGTTAAGATACATATTATGTTATTTTAATTTTGTAAGCCTCCGTTACAAAACATTAAACAATATTTTTAAGCGGTTCTCCAAAACTCGTCTTTATGTTAAGTGTGCGAACTCCCCCTGATTAAAAGTTAATTCTTTATGCATTCCAAATTATTAGCACAAAAAACCAGAAGGATTTCAATTATTAATAAGACATGAAATATGTAAGTTTTTATACAACTATCATAATAATATCCCGCATTTTTTGCGGTTCTATACGTGTCAATAAGGACTTTTATATAAAGTGCTCTTTCCTCAGATATATTAAACCTTGATTAGAAGTCGGTAAAATTATTAGAATTCGCATTCGGTTTTAGCCATTAAGACTAACATTTTTAAATCTATATATGTATGTATTGTATAGGTATGTAGGCATAAACAAATATCGCTACCTTGCATGTGTGTACATATATGTATTTTTATAGGTAAATCGTGCATTTGTATGCAGTAAATTTAAATAGATGTCCTGGACCCAGGAAACTACAATATAACAAAATAACAACACTTGTTGAGGACCTATAGGTATGTTATTTAATGGAATGAAATCGCATGGGTGCTGGGTTGAATTCTAGAAAGAGCTGTCTGTGTCGAAATACCTATCATGCCGATCTCATTTTATATACATAGGTAGGTACTCGTATCTATAAACTTTATAACTGCCAGTTCGCTTTTGTATGTCCGCTTCGTTTTTTAAACTGGATATATGCATATATGCCACTGCCACTGTGACGTCGACGCGTCGACCGTCGCGACGGCGGTAAATTTCATGCTCTAGCAATTTGTTTGTATTCCTTTCATCCTGTGCATTTTGACGGTGAAAATATTTTCCCTCGTTTTTATTTATCCATCTGTGAATTTATTTTATTTTCACTTGCTTTTCCTGATCCGAAAGGATATTTATTATGCATAAAGGTAGGGTAGGGTTGTAAGGGTACGAACTACGTAGCCTGTTGCATGAATGTACATATGTACAAAATACATACATACATATATAGATAAAATACAGTGTAATTAATGTATTTTAACAAACAAGAACAAACAACAAGTGATTTCGTTGTTTGTATACAAAAAAAGAAAACAAAAGCGAAAAAAACAAAAACCTATCAAAATTCCAAAGTTTTAAATCGCATCCATTTTCAAAAAATATTTTTTCAAAGAAATAAAAACAACGATACAAATATTGAAGTAAATTTAAGTATCAGAAGGCGTCCAAATTTCACATGGTTCAGATAAGAACATTAAATTTGAAGTTTGTTTTCATTTATGTACAGTGACTGCCATTAATATTCGGTTTTTGTTAATTTTTTTTTTTTACTTCGACTTGGTGTTTAAAAATAAAATATATACAACTATTTCTTGCTTGTGAAAAAAGAATTTATTATTTCTTATTAAATGGTATAATTTTTGGTTACCAAACTTAAAGCTAAACAAAGAAAAAAATAGAAAAGGAACAAAACTTTAAAAAAACATAGTTCATTAATATTCGGTTTTTTCTAAAAACACAAATGCATCGTTAAGAAATTCATTTTTTAAGAAATGATTTAATATTTTGTCGGATAACCTTGATTGGATATGACTCCTTGAAGTCTTTGAGGCATGTTTTTTATAATTTTGGAAAGATATTCAACACTAATCTTGTTCCATTCTTCTTGGAGTCGAATTTTAAGTCCACTTATTGAAGTAACGGGGTTTTCACGAACTCTTCGATCCAATTCATCCCACAAATTTTCAATGGGGTTTAAGTCTGGGGATTGCGCAGGCGTTTGGATAACTTTTGGACAGTTATAGAGTAGCCACTCTCTAACAACATGAGCCTTATGTTTCGGATCGTTGTCCTGGTAAAACTTGAAACTGCGCAAAACACCCATTCTCTTAGCACTTTGTCTCAAATTTTCTCTCAAAATTCTCAAATATTGTTCTTTATTCATAATGCCGTCGATGAAAACAAGATTCCCCATGCCTTTTGCAGATATGCAACCCCAAACCATGACGTGCCCGCCGCCATGTTTGACAGTTGGTTTCAAATGTTTGCCCTTTAGCTCTTCGTTAGGTTTCCGCCAAACCATAACCCTTCCGTCTGAACCAAAGAGATTAAACTTACTCTCGTCGGCAAAAATAACGTCGTCCCACCAACTTGCATCCTTGTTTTTATGCTCCTTCGCGAAGTTGACTCGAATTTTCCTGTTGCGCATATTAATGAAGGGCTTCTTTCGGGAAACACGACAATTGTAGCCATATGCTTTGATGGTACGACGAATGGTTGATGCAGATATTTGATTTTTGTATTCAATTCTGACTTCTTCAACTATTTTTGGGGCACTTAAACGAGGATTAGCTTTGATCTTTCGTACTATAAGCCGGTCTTCTTTCGCCGTAAGTTTTTTTGGTTGGCCCAACTGCTTCTTTGGCTCGATTCTTCCTTCATTTTTGTATCTCCGGACTATATCCCCGACAGTGTTTGGCTTCATATTTAATAACTCTGCAATTTTCTTGTAAGTTTCACCTTTTTCGTGTTGAATAATCACAAGTTTTCTTGTTTCAAGACTCGAATTTTGTCCTTTACGAACCATGTTTTATTTATTGAATAATTCTATAATGTTTGACTTCTAATTACTTTACAAATGTACGCAGAAAACCTACAGACTAGTTTGGTTTAATTTTACATTAAAAAAAAAACAAACCGTTAGTCTTAAGAAATGTCAAAACAAGCAGAGGAAGAAAAAACCCAATATTAATGGATTGTTTACATTCAGCCTTTATGCGTTTACATCTAATAATCTTAGCGGAGGATCGTAAATGGCGGATAATTTTTGATCAATTGTAAAGAATATATTCATTCATAAATAAAATAAACAAATACTAAGATTTATAATAATGTTTATAAGTGGAAAATATGAAAAAAGAAATTGCATGATAAAAACCGAATATTAATTAAATATTAGATACTAATTATTCGTTATTCTGAAAAAGTCTGTACAGCGATATAGACTTAGACAGAAGGATAATAGTCAAACGCCTGAGATTACTGGGGCACGGCACTAAGACTCCAGCCCGGAAAGTCTTCGAAGTCAAGCCGCGGATCAGGTAGCGCGCAAAAGTGGAAAGTGACCTCACCTAACTTGGAGTCTGCAAATGGAGACAAGTAGCTAGGGACCGAACTAGATGAAGAAGTTTATTGGGTGAGACCCTAGTTCGCACAGGACTTTAGCGCCGCCTTAACTTAAAAAAAAATTAGGTGGCGCAACAGTCCGTTGAGAAACAGGGCCTAGTGACTTACAAGTTACAACTCTCAACCATTCCTGTGTGCGAGTCATTTCAGGGATGGAAGGGACCTACAATTTTTATACCGAATCAGAATGGATAATTTGGGAAAGCACTTTTCATGACAAGAATTACTTTTAGAGGATTTGTCAATTCCTCGCAAGACGCAATAACTGTGAACAATTTGAAATTTAAGATTCAGTAGCCGTCAGATATCTTTGGTCAACTAGATTTTTCGCTTTCAACAGCAAAACAAATAATTTAATCACTTTATATACTCGTATTATTTAAATTCACTTTTGTCATATTTTCGATATTATGAATGAACGAACAAAATTCAAAAGCCCAATAACATGACTATCTTTCGTAGCTATTGAGGTGAGGTAAAACACAAGAAAAGAATCCATTTTACGTCATTCTACGTACTTCAACAAAATAATTGATTAATCACAAAATTCGAATATTTTAATTTATATAACTTCCTATTTAATTAAGAACTTTTAATATTCAAAATTTGTGTTGTTCGTATGATGTCTCGATACATACTACTCAATATTCAGAAAATAATATGAAGTGTATCTAACTGAAAAATGTAGTTAATAAGAAATTACTAAGTTATTTTGTAATAAAAATTAAGTACTAAAAATGATTAAAAGGTTATATAATATTAAATTGTATGAAATGCGATTGAAAAATAATTTTCAAGAAAAATCTTACATAAATAACCAACAAATTAAAATTCAAGGAAAAGTAGTTTTGGTAATTTTGAATTTTCTCATAATCTAGACAACGTAAAACCGTCTGCTTTTCAGAATTCGATTAAGAATTAATAATAACATCCACTGTTAAATTTCACAACATCGAAAAACACGGGCCAAAGCCTGAATTTTTAATTTTGAGTTTGCCCATGAATTTTTCAAAATCTTTGAACTTTCTTTTCTGTTGTTTTTAAACATTTTTTTTTTTAATTTAACTACTTAAAGGGACATATTGAAAAATGGTTGTTTTTGACACTTTTACAAAAAATCGTTATTACATCTTGGCAAGCCAAAGCACCGTACTCTTGCCATAAATTTTTTTTATTTTCTTGATTGATTTCAAAGTTGCAGGCTCTATGAAAATCTGGCAAAACTTGATATGAACTTCAAAATCCAATACATTTCGACAATAAATTTCAATAGATTATATATTTTGATTTTATACCTAGGTTAAACGATTCTGTTTTGATGACATATCCATCTTAGAAGGTTTATTCCTACTCTCTTTCATTTTCAACAATTCTATAACTATCTTTGATTATACCTTTGAATTCTCTAATTAAGTTCCTCCTCTTTAAAAGTCACCTTAAACGGATAGGATCTTTTAGTTTCTTTGGATTTTATTTTCAATGTTTATGACATGAAGTAACACTTTTTTAAAACTTCGGTATACTTTCGTGATCTCAATAATTACCTAACAAAAAATCTATAATAATAAAATTTCTCTATTATATGCAGTGAAGAAATTACTTGAAGATGGTTGAAGTATTTCGCTGCACCTATTGCGGTAGCATATTCTAAGAAAAAACTTCAGAAATTATTTCGAAATCTATCCCGTCATTTTGAACGGCTTTATTGTATGATCTCTAGAAACCAAGTATGTTTGGCACATACCGTTTGTGTACTCATGAATTTCATAATTGAATAGTTTGACAACATAAACCTATAAGCCCGTAATATAACGTAGGCAGTTTTTTCTAGACAGCTTTAGTTACAGAACAGGTATCTATACTTATCAAAAGTAGAAATGACTTGAAAGTGATGGGTCAAGAAGTATGTATACAAACTTTACACCTATTAAAATTAGGTGGCGCAACAGCCCGTAGAGAACCAGGGCCTAGTGACTTACAACTCTCAACCATTCCTGTGTGCGAGTAATTGCAGGGATGGGGGAGAGTACGATAACTTTGGCGACAAAGTTTAATGACGGATTTGTATAGAACAGTTAAAAACAAGCATTTTTTACTATAGGAGGGGGGGGGGGTCTATCTCCCCCCGTTTAGGCGGTAGGGGCAATTTAAAAAAATATGTACATTAAATGGAAAAAAAATAATTAAAAAATAACGGTAATACTTACAATTAAGTATTATACCTTTTTTTAAAGCCAACATTTTTGTCTATTAGCTTGTTTTTAAATCAAGTCAAAACTATGCATAGTTTTTGAAAAAAATTGTTTTAAACTAAAAATTTATGCAAAAAAAATTTAAAAAAGGTGTAAAGTGTAGTTTTTCAAAACTTTCAAATTATCTACTGTTTTTTTTTTAGAATTCATTGCTCTTATTTGTTTTTGATCAAAAACTGAAAACTAGATGACTTTATGTTTTCTAGTTGTTGAGAAAATTGAAAATTACCAAAAAAAATATTTTAATTAAATTACTTTTTCCTTACTTAAGTATTAACGTAGTCTTATTTTGATAGTAATAATCGAATATGGATTAAGATACACCTAGGGTAAATTAATTTTTCTTAAATCCAGCTTATTTAAATGCAAAAGAAACTTTGCACGCACTCCAATATATATATATGTATATATTATAGTGTTCCCAAGCAGGGGGGTTGCAGATCCCACTGTTGCATACACCCAAACTCGCACACACCTTACTGTTGCATACACCCAAACTCGCACCTACCATTGTTACTATCAAAATAAGACCACTCAAGCAAAAAAAAAAGAATTAAATTACAATAGTAGTTGTGGTTATTTTCAATTTTCTCAAAAACTAAAAGACATAAAATCATCTAGTTTTCAGTTTTTGATCAAACGCAAATAAGAGCAATACATTCTGAAATAATAACAATGGTAGATAATCTTGAAGTATTGAAAAATTACACTTTAAACCTTTTTTTTAACTTTTTTTACTCAAATTTTGAGTTTAAAATTAAATTTTTTAAAAACTACGCATAGTTTTGACTTGAATTAAAAACTGGCTAATAAAACAGAATGTTGGCTTTAAAAAAATGTATAAAACTTAATTGTAAGTATCACCGTTATTTTTTAATTATTTTTTCCATTTTAAATAATAATTTTTTTAAATTGCCCCTACCGCCTAAACGGGGGGAGATATACCCCCCTCCCATAGTAAAAAATGCTTGTATTAAGCCCCTCTACCAAAAAGCGTTATTATATCTTGGCGCCAAAGTTATCGTACTCGTGCCCAGGGATGGAGGGGACCTACAGTTTTATGCCGAATCCGAACGGCTAATTTAAGAAAGCACTTTTTCATGACAAGCATTACTCTTTGAGAATTTGTCAATTCCTCGCAAGAGGTAGTGCCCGCGAAAACATTTTTTTTAAATTAAGGTGGCACAGGCAGGGATTGAACCCAAAACCTCTCGAATGACAGTCCAACGCACTAACCATCATGCCACGGGTACTCTTCACACCTATTACTAGAATAAATATCCTGAACAGTGTTTTGCACCTTAGATTTTAGACTCAGCAAAAGTAGACCTACATATACAGCATGCATATCTTATCTACAACTACAAGTACCTACTTACATATATCTACATATAATACAACTGCGAATCAAAACACTATTCGTTCGGGTAGAGTACTAGAGTAAGAAAATCACCGCTCATTCCCAATTGAGGGAGCAGACGGCGGCGCGGCGGGCGGCGCGTGGCTAATGATGTCATGATGGCATCGTCCCATATTCACACATAGGTATATGTACTGTACATACATATGTAAGTATATTGATCGTGTCAGTGCTGTGGCGAGGCGAGGCGACGCGAAGAACGATTCGGCGCGCGTTCTGCCGCCTAACTTAAGCTTTTACTGAGACAGTGGATTGTGTGGCTTTGTGAAAAAATAATATCTATACATTAGATGGTATTTGACTCAAGATCCTCCGTATAGGTGTAAGTTGCATAAAATTAGATTTTAATTACAATCAAGGTAGGTAGTAGATGATGCCTGATGCATCCTTATATGCAGTACAACGTATACAGCATATGTATATGTTTTTATGTTGGTATAACTACATACTTTATCACTTAAACACGCCTATTATCGTGTTCATCAGGTCGATCATCATTTTTGCAGGTTTAATCGTCGAAAGGTAAATCACATTCATTTCGTTTTCCGAATCAACGGTTTTGTTATGTGTACCTACTACATTTCCTCCAAGTACCTACATAGGTACTATTGTGTATAGATCGTCGCCGCGCCGTCGGTTATGGTCACAAAACACACACACACATCCACAAATAATCGTAGATGACTCATTTGGTGGGTATAGGAACATACATGCTGTTACAATCAGGCAGCGCAGTGCTCACCACTCTATTGCTATATTATACCTACTACGTTACCAGTGATGCAACTTTTTCAATTTAAGCCTAGTACGCTGCTGATGCGAAACGAAAATTCTTATACAAAAATGACATGACGAAATCATAAACGAAAAATTTCGCTGTGCTTTTCGTTTTTCAGTACGCTGCTGAACGACGAAATGTGACATTTTAGTGGATAGCTGTACTAGATTTCTTAGTACAATTCTCCACTCTTTTCGTTCTCAATTTAATTGCCCAGCACATTAATTGCTTGCGAAATTTTGACGTTTAATTTTTTTATTGAAAAAAAAATTGTTTACTCGTGACTTTCGGTGTTTTGACTTTGATTTATATTTGATTTAAAATTTAAAATAAAATGGATTTGTCTAATGTGTTCCAACATTGCATTTCTGAATCGGAAACTCAGGATGTTATTGGTGATGTGCAAGAAGTGATGAAGACAAGCAGTGAAATTCAACTTCCAGACAGAACTCTCCACAAATATTTTTCCGCTGTGGTTTTCGTTTTAATTTCGCTCTGCACTTGGAGACCGCCGAAAAATTTCGTTTCGCATCAGCAGCGTACTAGGCTTTAGCATTAAAAATACTTAATTGAAAAGTGTTTGTATAGAAAATAACTAAACTATAGAGTTTTCCAATTAGAGGTTTAGAAAAACCCCACTATTAGGCAGCTGTCATATTTTTACAAAGTTTGCTGATCGTATTATTTCTCCAAAAATTGACCACAATCAGCCACCGAAATCTCTTGAGTTAATACCGTTAGAATTTTTTCATAATTTCTATATCAATGATCCACAATCGATTAAGGACCTTAAAGATGGATTTCATTGAGTTATTGACAAAAATATTAATAGAAACTTTTAAAAATATTAAAAAGTACATAAGTACCTATTATATTTGAAAAAAAAAAAAAATATAGTAACAATGGCATCTTTTACCATCGTAAGCATTAAGTTTGTGTATGAATTTTATCCCACATATACACATAATAAAAAACTCGTATCAATACCCAATGAGCTCGTTACTTATGATGTGCTATCAAAGAAAATGGGCGGACTCAATTTGTATTTCTCGATTTGTAATCTTGACGGAGGCGGCAGTTTTTATTTTCCTGGTTTTGCAAGCAGTAAGAAAACTCCATAATACGGTTCTTATTTATATCATTTTCAATAATAAGAAAACAGAGCACATTAAATATCTTACATAGATATGTTTTCTAACTATTTTAAAATTATCAGTGGTGGTAAAAGCTTGTCTATGGCCTCTGCAGTCGTTTTGTGGCAAATTGGTTTTTCATTATTATTTATTTTATTTAATACTTTATACTTAATACTTTTGATATAATACATGCACTTAACTCAACTCATCTCAACTCAAATCAACACAACTCAACTCAACTCAACTAAACTCAACTCAACTCAACTCAACTCAACTCAACTCAACTCAACTCAACTCAACTCAACTCAACTCAACTCAACTCAACTCAACTCAACTCAACTCAACTCAACTCAACTCAACTCAACTCAACTCAACTCAACTCAACTCAACTCAACTCAACTCAACTCAACTCAACTCAACTAAACTAAACTAAACTAAACTAAACTAAACTAAACTAAACTAAACTAAACTAAACTAAACTAAACTAAACTAAACTAAACTAAACTAAACTAAACTAAACTAAACTAAACTAAACTAAACTAAACTAAACTAAACTAAACTAAACTAAACTAAACTAAACTAAACTAAACTAAACTAAACTAAACTAAACTAAACTAAACTAAACTAAACTAAACTAAACTAAACTAAACTAAACTAAACTAAACTAAACTAAACTAAACTAAACTAAACTAAACTAAACTAAACTAAACTAAACTAAACTAAACTAAACTAAACTAAACTAAACTAAACTAAACTAAACTAAACTAAACTAAACTAAACTAAACTAAACTAAACTAAACTAAACTAAACTAAACTAAACTAAACTAAACTAAACTAAACTAAACTAAACTAAACTAAACTAAACTAAACTAAACTAAACTAAACTAAACTAAACTAAACTAAACTAAACTAAACTAAACTAAACTAAACTAAACTAAACTAAACTAAACTAAACTAAACTAAACTAAACTAAACTAAACTAAACTAAACTAAACTAAACTAAACTAAACTAAACTAAACTAAACTAAACTAAACTAAACTAAACTAAACTAAACTAAACTAAACTAAACTAAACTAAACTAAACTAAACTAAACTAAACTAAACTAAACTAAACTAAACTAAACTACTAAACTAAACTAAACTAACTAAACTAAACTAAACTAAACTAAACTAAACTAAACTAAACTAACTAAACTAAACTAAACTAAACTAAACTAAACTAAACTAAACTAAACTAAACTAAACTAAACTAAACTAAACTAAACTAAACTAAACTAAACTAAACTAAACTAAACTAAACTAAACTAAACTAAACTAAACTAACTAAACTAAACTAAACTAAACTAAACTAAACTAAACTAAACTAAACTAAACTAAACTAAACTAAACTAAACTAAACTAAACTAAACTAAACTAAACTAAACTAAACTAAACTAAACTAAACTAAACTAAACTAAACTAAACTAAACTAAACTAAACTAAACTAAACTAAACTAAACTAAACTAAACTAAACTAAACTAAACTAAACTAAACTAAACTAAACTAAACAGCTAAACTAAACTAAACTAAACTAAACTAACTAAACTAAACTAAACTAAACTAAACTAAACTAAACTAAACTAAACTAAACTAAACTAAACTAAACTAAACTAAACTAAACTAAACTAAACTAAACTAAACTAAACTAACTAAACTAAACTAAACTAAACTAAACTAAACTAAACTAAACTAAACTAAACTAAACTAAACTAAACTAAACTAAACTAAACTAAACTAAACTAAACTAAACTAAACTAAACTAAACTAAACTAAACTAAACTAAACTAAACTAAACTAAACTAAACTAAACTAAACTAACTAAACTAACTAAACTAACTAAACTAACTAAACTAACTAAACTAACTAAACTAACTAAACTAACTAAACTAACTAAACTAACTAAACTAACTAAACTAACTAAACTAACTAAACTAACTAAACTAACTAAACTAACTAAACTAAACTAAACTAAACTAAACTAAACTAAACTAAACTAAACTAAACTAAACTAACTAAACTAAACTAAACTAAACTAAACTAAACTAAACTAAACTAAACTAAACTAAACTAAACTAACTAAACTAAACTAAACTAAACTAACTAAACTAAACTAAACTAAACACTAAACTAAACTAAACTAAACTAAACTAAACTAAACTAAACTAAACTAAACTAAACTAAACTAAACTAAACTAAACTAAACTAAACTAAACTAAACTAAACTAAACTAAACTAAACTAAACTAAACTAAACTAAACTAAACTAAACTAAACTAAACTAAACTAAACTAAACTAAACTAAACTAAACTAAACTAAACTAAACTAAACGAAACGAAACTAAACTAACTAAACTAAACTAAACTAAACTAAACTAAACTAAACTAAACTAAACTAAACTAAACTAAACTAAACTAAACTAAACTAAACTAAACTAAACTAAACTAAACTAAACTAAACTAAACTAAACTAAACTAAACTAAACTAAACTAAACTAAACTAAACTAAACTAAACTAAACTAAACTAAACTAAACTAAACTAAACTAAACTAAACTAAACTAAACTAAACTAAACTAAACTAACACTAAACTAAACTAAACTAAACTAAACTAAACTAAACTAAACTAAACTAAACTAAACTAAACTAAACTAAACTAAACTAAACTAAACTAAACTAACTAACTAAACTAAACTAAACTAAACTAAACTAAACTAAACTAAACTAAACTAAACTAAACTAAACTAAACTAAACTAAACTAAACTAAACTAAACTAAACTAAACTAAACTAAACTAAACTAAACTAAACTAAACTAAACTAAACTAAACTAAACTAAACTAAACTAAACTAAACTAAACTAAACTAAACTAAACTAAACTAAACTAAACTAAACTAAACTAAACTAAACTAAACTAAACTAAACTAAACTAAACTAAAACTAAACTAAACTAAACTAAACTAAACTAAACTAAACTAAACTAAACTAAACTAAACTAAACTAACCAAACTAAACTAAACTAAACTAAACTAAACTAAACTAAACTAAACTAAACTAAACTAAACTAAACTAAACTAAACTAAACTAAACTAAACTAAACTAAACTAAACTAAACTAAACTAAACTAAACTAAACTAAACTAAACTAAACTAAACTAAACTAAACTAACTAAACTAAACTAAACTAAACTAAACTAAACTAAACTAAACTAAACTAAACTAAACTAAACTAAACTAAACTAAACTAAACTAAACTAACTAACTAAACTAAACTAAACTAAACTAAACTACACTAAACTAAACTAAACTAAACTAAACTAAACACTAAACTAAACTAAACTAAACTAAACTAAACTAAACTAAACTAAACTAAACTAAACTAAACTAAACTAAACTAAACTAAACTAAACTAAACTAAACTAAACTAAACTAAACTAAACTAAACTAAACTAAACTAAACTAAACTAAACTAAACTAAACTAAACTAAACTAAACTAAACTAAACTAAACTAAACTAAACTAAACTAAACTAACTAAACTAAACTAAACTAAACTAAACTAAACTAAACTAAACTAAACTAAACTAAACTAAACTAAACTAAACTAAACTAAACTAAACTAAACTAAACTAAACTAAACTAAACTAAACTAAACTAAACTAAACTAAACTAAACTAAACTAAACTAACTAAACTAAACTAAACTAAACTAAACTAAACTAAACTAAACTAAACTAAACTAAACTAAACTAAACTAAACTAAACTAAACTAAACTAAACTAAACTAAACTAACTAAACTAAACTAAACTAAACTAAACTAAACTAAACTAAACTAAACTAAACTAAACTAAACTAAACTAAACTAAACTAAACTAAACTAACTAAACTAAACTAAACTAAACTAAACTAAACTAAACTAAACTAAACTAAACTAAACTAAACTAAACTAAACTAAACTAACTAAACTAAACTAAACTAAACTAAACTAAACTAAACTAAACTAAACTAAACTAAACTAAACTAAACTAAACTAAACTAAACTAAACTAAACTAAACTAAACTAAACTAAACTAAACTAAACTAAACTAAACTAAACTAAACTAAACTAAACTAAACTAAACTAAACTAAACTAAACTAAACTAAACTAAACTAAACTAAACTAAACTAAACTAAACTAAACTAAACTAACTAAACTAAACTAAACTAAACTAAACTAAACTAAACTAAACTAAACTAAACAAACTAAACTAAACTAAACTAAACTAAACTAAACTAAACTAAACTAAACTAAACTAAACTAAACTAAACTAAACTAAACTAAACTAACTAAACTAAACTAAACTAAACTCAACTAAACTAAACTAAACTAAACTAAACTAAACTAAACTAAACTAAACTAAACTAAACTAAACTAAACTAAACTAAACTAAACTAAACTAAACTAAACTAAACTAAACTAAACTAAACTAAACTAAACTAAACTAAACTAACTAAACTAAACTAAACTAAACTAAACTAAACTAAACTAAACTAACTAACTAAACTAAACTAAACTAAACTAAACTAACTAACTAAACTAAACTAAACTAAACTAAACTAAACTAAACTAAACTAAACTAAACTAAACTAAACTAAACTAAACTAAACTAAACTAAACTAAACTAAACTAAACTAAACTAAACTAAACTAAACTAAACTAAACTAAACTAAACTAAACTAAACTAAACTAAACTAAACTAAACTAAACTAAACTAAACTAAACTAAACTAAACTAAACTAAACTAAACTAAACTAAACTAAACTAAACTAAACTAAACTAAACTAAACTAAACTAAACTAAACTAAACTAAACTAAACTAAACTAAACTAAACTAAACTACTAAACTAAACTAAACTAAACTAAACTAAACTAAACTAAACTAAACTAAACTAAACTAAACTAAACTAAACTAAACTAAACTAAACTAAACTAAACTAAACTAAACTAAACTAAACTAAACTAAACTAAACTAAACTAAACTAAACTAAACTAAACTAAACTAAACTAAACTAAACTAAACTAAACTAAACTAAACTAAACTAAACTAAACTAAACTAAACTAAACTAAACTAAACTAAACTAAACTAAACTAAACTAAACTAAACTAAACTAAACTAAACTAAACTAAACTAAACTAAACTAAACTAAACTAACTAAACTAAACTAAACTAAACTAAACTAAACTAAACTAAACTAAACTAAACTAAACTAAACTAAACTAAACTAAACTAAACTAAACTAAACTAAACTAAACTAAACTAAACTAAACTAAACTAAACTAAACTAAACTAAACTAACTAAACTAAACTAAACTAAACTAAACTAAACTAAACTAAACTAAACTAAACTAAACTAAACTAAACTAAACTAAACTAAACTAAACTAAACTAAACTAAACTAAACTAAACTAAACTAAACTAAACTAAACTAAACTAACTAAACTAAACTAAACTAAACTAAACTAAACTAAACTAAACTAAACTAAACTAAACTAAACTAAACTAAACTAAACTAAACTAAACTAAACTAAACTAAACTAAACTAAACTAAACTAAAACTAAACTAAACTAAACTAAACTAAACTAAACTAAACTAAACTAAACTAAACTAAACTAAACTAAACTAAACTAAACTAACTAAACTAAACTAAACTAAACTAAACTAAACTAAACTAAACTAAACTAAACTAAACTAAACTAAACTAAACTAAACTAAACTAAACTAAACTAAACTAAACTAAACTAAACTAAACTAAACTAAACTAAACTAAACTAAACTAAACTAAACTAAACTAAACTAAACTAAACTAAACTAAACTAAACTAAACTAAACTAAACTAAACTAAACTAAACTAAACTAAACTAAACTAAACTAAACTAAACTAAACTAAACTAAACTAAACTAAACTAAACTAAACTAAACTAAACTAAACTAAACTAAACTAAACTAACTAAACTAAACTAAACTAAACTAAACTAAACTAAACTAAACTAAACTAAACTAAACTAAACTAAACTAAACTAAACTAAACTAAACTAAACTAAACTAAACTAAACTAAACTAAACTAAACTAAACTAAACTAAACTAAACTAAACTAAACTAAACTAAACTAAACTAAACTAAACTAAACTAAACTAAACTAAACTAAACTAAACTAAACTAAACTAAACTAAACTAAACTAAACTAAACTAAACTAAACTAAACTAAACTAAACTAAACTAAACTAAACTAAACTAAACTAAACTAAACTAAACTAAACTAAACTAAACTAAACTAAACTAAACTAAACTAAACTAAACTAAACTAAACTAAACTAAACTAAACTAAACTAAACTAAACTAAACTAAACTAAACTAAACTAAACTAAACTAAACTAAACTAAACTAAACTAAACTAAACTAAACTAAACTAAACTAAACTAAACTAAACTAAACTAAACTAAACTAAACTAAACTAAACTAAACTAAACTAAACTAAACTAAACTAAACTAAACTAAACTAAACTAAACTAAACTAAACTAAACTAAACTAAACTAAACTAAACTAAACTAAACTAAACTAAACTAAACTAAACTAAACTAAACTAAACTAAACTAAACTAAACTAAACTAAACTAAACTAAACTAAACTAAACTAAACTAAACTAAACTAAACTAAACTAAACTAAACTAAACTAAACTAAACTAAACTAAACTAAACTAAACTAAACTAAACTAAACTAAACTAAACTAAACTAAACTAAACTAAACTAAACTAAACTAAACTAAACTAAACTAAACTAAACTAAACTAAACTAAACTAAACTAAACTA